>JAEMWC010002288.1:0-44606 GCA_016490735.1 Pachyseris speciosa | reverse complement strand
TTTACTTGTTTTAAACGAACACATAGCTACTGAACATTTCAGTACTTCTGAGTACTTTCAGCACTTGAAAACCGTTCCTTACACTGGGAATCAGCCTTCGTCCACACTCCATGCAAACGAATTCGAAATATTGTTGCGAGATCAAAAAAGAGTTTGATGCAGTTGCAGAACAATTAATGACAAGATCCCAAAATGTAAACTTGTGTGTGCTCGCCGGAGCATGCTTTTATTCACTTGTCGCTCTTCTTTACAATTTTTAGAAAACAGAGATAAAATATGTTCAGGACTGAATAGTGTATCGGTAGGACATCACGCTTAACAAAATGATTTTCAACCAAAGTTTCACGTTGCGGAGAACGACGAAGCAACCAGCTGCTGTTACAGAGCAAACACGCTCAGGCCAGAAAAAGAAATCTTTGTCAGGAATGGAGTTAGAATCCTCATTTTCTTAACAATGTTTTAGAAATAGTGATATGAAAATATTCAGGGCTGAATATTGTATCGGTAAGGAATCATCTGAAAAAATAAACGCCCAAACCGAAATTCAAGATATCTGAGCGGACATTTCATTCATTTTAGTCAGAACAACACCGTTCTAAATTTGCATACCGTGGTGTTAAATTTTCATTAAAACGCAGTTTTTATTTGGCAAATTTCACTTTAAACTTTCACCAGTACTGATAAACTGTATCCGTTTGTATTTGGATGGACAGTCAGCTAGGATTCAGAGAGTAAGACTAACACTTTATAAAAAAATGCTCCTCTTCAATAACTCAACATATGACCAAAAAGGAAAAAGTGATAAACGAAGGCCGGGACTAAATTTTCGTGCTGAAATGTTCTCCACGGGTGTCCGCTTTTCATGTAACCGCGATTTAGCCGTTGAACATTTTAAAGTATTCTAAACTTAACAAGGCTGACAAGGGGGGTGGAAATTCGTTCATTTCAACTCTAATTGTCACCCGCACAATGGTTAATCAAGAAAGCTCTTGCTAAAGCGTTTTGGGCAGATAACACGAAATATTATTGATGAAAGTCATAAGATTCTTGGAAAATGTCTCTTTTTTATACTTCGACAAAAATATCGGAGATTTCGGATAACACTGTAGAATACTGGGCGGCTTTGGTCCACCCTATCTATATGTGTCGGATTGTTGTTCAATGTATAGCAATAAGCGCCTTGTATTTTATTGTTTATCCACCTTTAGATGATAAATCGTGTGGAACTTTATTTTGTTGGGAATATTCTGGAATTATTTTTCTTTTCGATCACTAGGTTGTCCTAACGTTCCGGAAAACCAGAAGTGCCGTTGTATTCGTCCATTTGTGTACCAGCTTAGTTTTCCACAACATACGCTGATCGTGTTATTTCGGTTTCACATTTCAAGTACGGTTAGGTAGCGCAGGATTCTTGCTTATGAAAGCATGGAAGTGATAAAAATTCTGTTGGACCGTAGATTGACTGAATTACAAGTGCCTTTAATAAGGTAGATCTTTCGGACGTCTTTTCTTCTGTCGACAAGCAAATTGATACTACAGTTTTACATTCTTTAGAAAGTCGGATACTTACGTTAGGCGCATAATCTTTGGTTATAAAAGTAGATTTATCTTGCCTTTGTTGAAAGACGGTTGTCAAATCTTCCTTGTGGTAACATAACAACAATGTTTCCCTAACTTCTACTCTGATGGGGGCAGTCTCCAAATCCAACTGGAATGGTGTTCTTCATGCCACGGATGTACATATTATGGACGGTGAGACAGTGAAAACGTGACAATTCATTATAGCCGCGTGATCTGGATACGCCTTCCAGTTCGTTTCATCCACAACTTCTGTTACTCAACATGATCCACTCGTTAGTTCTAAGACACATCTGCTAAAAGGTGATGTATGCCTTCCCTAAAGAAAGTCAAGGAAATTGACACGTTAAAGAGTCACGTGATCATTTCTGTGATAGTTGCTCGTCTAAAGGAGCTTTGATAACAAGTTTTAGCTTTGGCTAAGTTTCATGTTAAGACTGTTATATAGTTTCAGAGAGACCACCCACCAACATTTTGACTTTCATTTCAACTGACCCAGCACTCAGTATAGCTGAGCTAGAAGGACTAGAAATGTTTCACTTTGTGAATTACTTTCCTCGTCACAAGAAACGTTTTGCTTCATGTGCTGTGGAGTGAGTAACATCGGTTATTACTCGGTCTGCAATCTTGGAAAATGAAAGGGATTTAATATTATAATGGTGATATTTCTGATAACTTTCTGGGCTTTCGGTCAGCTTGTAAATTTTCATTATGACTGGTAAGTTACTTCCGTTATCATCTTTGAATCCTTCAGTTCTTGAAAGGAAATCTCGGTCCGTCGACAAACCCACCAACAGCATATCAGCTATCGGTTACAACGCATAAGCAATCACAAGTTAATTTTGTTTTCTGGCCTCATAGGACAAGAGCTTGTATTTGCTAACTAAATCAAAAGCCAACTTTGTTTGTCTTACTGAGAAGAGTCACACAACACATCATGGAACCCCTTTTAAAGTCAGCCTTTCCTCGTTTTGCTTGGGAGCTCTTAATTACTCCACAGCAAAATTTTTAATTAATAAGACTCTCCAAGATTGTAAACTGGGATATTATTGTTGCACAGTGCTGCAAGAATTCGTTAGGGTGTTGAAGTAGTCGTTTAAGCAGAATACAACTTTGGAAAGTGGAAAAGAGGAACTGGAATGAATTTTATCTGCCGTTTTGCCATTTTGTCACTTGAAAGTAGTTCGTATCGAATACAAGCCACTCACTGGAAAGACAAAGGTACACAGTTTTAACACATTTGCATAGAGTTTTGGTAACTGGATTTCAATTTGATCGACCGTCGACGAGTAAAAATTTACATACATAAGAACTATCACATTTCCATCATTAGTCTGCAAAATCGCCGATGAAAATAACCTGTTGCTTGTTGCAGAAAATGACCGGAACGTATAAATTGAATCGGAGAATTAACATTATCCAAAATCCATGTACTTTTGTGACTGATTATTCAAGATTCTCCGCGCTTACCCCACCACACAAGAAAGTCGAGCGTAATATTATAATATCCTAGATTTTTCTCGTTGGCGTTTAACATAAACACTGGCAACAAACCTCGCCAAAGAACGGTTAAATGTTACTTGATCCCGCTCAAGTATTTCCTATTTGTAAACCACGCGTGAATTTGCAGCGTAACTGAAAACATAAAATAGTGATATCTCCGGTTCTACAAGGCCTACAAACTATATGCACCGTCTACTGAAGAGAAATGTTTTTGTAAGAAATGTTTATAACATTTTTATTTTTAGCACACGACGGCGAGCTTGAAGTTATGGCGATACACCAAACACAAACAAAAAAAGGCAACAGAGCTGCATAAATAATTCTGAGCTCTTCGTGAAAATGACAGACTTGGCAAAAAATGACCGGAACGTATAAACTGAATGCGAATTAACATTAGCCAAAGGAAATGTTCACAACATTTTTATTTTTATTTTTAGCACACGACGGCGAGCGTGAATTTGTGGCGATACACCCGAGCACAAACAAAATAGGCAACAGAACTGCAGAAATAATTCTGAACTCTTCGTGAAAATGACAGACTTGGAAAAAACAAAAGCTAACTTCTGATCTGTAACGTAGCCCGACAAACGGACAATGCAACCTTGCGAAACAACTTCAAACTTTGATCGACAGCAAGTATTGTACACTTTTTTTGTACAATTTTGTTCCATTTTCGAACACAGAAGTTATTTATACCTTGGCCACAGGAAGCCAATAAAACGGAGTCAACTCTTACAGCTCTCTATTATTCACATAGAGAGAGTTCTTTTGTTGCTGAGATTTACCTCTTGTACTGAACGTAAATGCTGGCTGTGGTGTAAAAGTGTCAGCACAATATAATAAAACTTGATGCCTCCACCCGATGGATTTGTAATTATAGGTAGAGACTGAGATCCCTAAAGGTTGAAACCTCTTCGTATGTGACTCGCTATACGCAGGAATCCCGTCTTTGTGCAGCACAGGGAAGTAATTTTCGTTGTAAATTTAAAGATAACAACGAAACAGGACTAAAATCACGCCACAAAAGAAAATATGTTGTTGAGGTCTGTTTAGGCTGAATGCATAGTAGGTTTCCCACATCCGCCAAGATAGAATGATCCCTGGTGGTGTTACCTGAAGCACTATAAAATTACGAATACTTAAAAATGTTACCAGTTTACATATTTTTCATTACTTTTAAATTTGTACACTGCAGGCTGTGGTAGAGTTTCCAACAACACCCTGTTAAGTCCTGGATATCCTAACGACTATCCAAACAACATGGACTGTGCTTATTCGGTTGATATTCCACACGGCATGGCGATGAAGATAACCTTTAACTATTTTGCTTGTGGTATCGTTCATCCTGCAGGTAAGCCAAACATAAATTGCTTTCACAGTACTATATTACAGAACCTCGATTTCATGATAATTTAGAGTTACTGCGTCATTGTGTGGTAGCCTGGGACCAGGCTCCGCAGTGGGTTAAGGAGCGAAAGAAGGAACGTGGCAAAAAAAAAAAAAAATCGGCGAGCGAAGCGAGTCGAGCGGGGGACTGGCGGAGGGGAGCCCCACTGCGGAGCCTGGTCCTAAGCTATTCTGTGGAAGTAATCTCATCGTTCCCAGATATTTTCGCCATTACATTTTCTCACAGTTTCGGAATTAACTCACAGTTGCCACGGTTCGCAATTTCAGTAGACGTAAGAGCAGCCCCAGTCGTGTCTCTATTGCTTGCGTTCACTCGCATTTCACAGATGCTGTTCACTTGTGTAAAGTTGCTTTGAGATCTGACTAATTCTTTTGTTTGCTTATGTTTGCTTTGACTGATTGCATTTCCAAGGTTGGATTTGATCGAACGAAACTGCTTTAAAAGCGCTTTAATTATACCCCGGTTGAACTTTTGATCCGCCATATGCCACATTTTCATGTAATAGTTGCCTCACGTTGGCTTACCGTTTGCTCCCCATTCGTTCATTGTTCGGCCATAATGGTTGGCTTTCCTCGCTCCACGGAACAAGCGTGACATTAAATGAATCTTAAACCACTAATACAGATATATATTTCAATGCAGACTTGATAACATAACAAAGGGAATTAAATCGTAGAACCAAGACTAAGGAGTATCCTTCTCATGAGGTTGTTTTGATCACAGGACACCCAAGCTCAGAGGGTGTTTATAATGACCTTTGAGCCGTATCGTAATAGGGTCAGTTAATTATATGAGAATTTAACGGTAAGAAATATGTAGGAATCAAAATAAAATCAAATAAAATTGCAATAAAAATGTATAGCATTACATATGTGGTCTATTTAGTGTGCCTGTCATGTATTAGGCCATTTCAAGGCGATTCTGTTGATATCTGATTACCATTAAATTCTCATACAAACCCTTGTAATTAACAGACGGTTTTCGGTCATTAAAACACTCCCTATACTTAGGTTACCAGTGTTTTTTGTAAATTTGATAATTTATATTGTCTGGGTTTTGTCTTCGAGGCTGAAGTCCTTTGCGTATTTTTTTTTCGGAAAGTCACTAAAAATCATTCCATGAATTAAAATTCAGAGCAACGTACAGATCAGCAGCTTTATTCGGTGACTTCTCATTTAAATTTTTTTTTTTTGGATGGAAAACCTAAGCGAAATTTGGCTGAAACCAGTGCAACAGAGAACAAGGAGTGAAAAGGTTTCAGCGCGCGCGAGCGAACCTGAGACTAGCAAAACTAATCATTATGCGGATTTTAGCAGTTGCGCGATCTAAGCAAATGGTTCCTTACGAGAAGTTGACCTATTTTTTCGATCCTACCTCTGAAAACACCTTTTAAATACAATGAAAATTACAGATGAAAATTCTAAAAATGAAAAATTAAAAAAAAAAACGAGTGAAGATTTCCGAAATTATTCTGAAATTTGTTCCTCCACTATGTTACCCGGTATTTCTATTGTATGTTAGGTAATTCAATTAGTCGATGACTTTACGTATTATTTTAACCCATTGGCACCCGTGCCGGGCAAAAACCGGCCGTAAAAAACTGCCATGCCTCAAAACATTGCAACTTTCTCAATCGCACGAATATTGCCTTAACTGTTAGTTGTGAGCACGAAATGGAATGTTCTTTAAATTTGGATATCCAATAAACGCAAGAAGCGTAGCGATTTTTACCAAATATGGCCTTTTGAGTTTGGACAAGAACGAAATTGACCGTTTGTAAGGTCAAAGAGAACGACAAAAATACCCCTTTTTTGCTTTCATGTTTTTTTAAAGAAATCATCGTCGAAAAACCAAACCTCAACCATCATAACGCAATTCAGTCCTTGTTCTAGCTTAGAAATGACTTTTTTTGTTCATATTCTTCTCCCGAGCGTAGAGACAGCCTTTTGTTCCAGTGCATTCGGGCCTTCCGACATTTTCAACTTCTCGACGCGTTGCATGCTGGGAACTAACGAGAATTTTTTGACAGCACCTGTTCCTTCCCCCAATTCTTTTCACATATAAACTAAGTCTACAGCCACTCCGACCTACCGCCAAAATTTCCTGCTTGTGGTCATCTTCAGTGTTCACAAATTCCAAAATATGCGGCGGTAGGTCGAGAAATTCATCAGTAGTCGAGTTCCAAAGGCACTAAGTGTCCGACCGGCCAAATTCCCAGTTCGTCGAGTAACACGCCAAATTCAACAACAAAGTACATCCTTGCTCGATTCTTTGAGAAAGTTGACTCTTAGCTACCGTCACGCTTAATGATGCTCATCAGGCAGCCGCTAAAGATGAAAAATGGCTGTAGACTTAGCAAAATCGCAAGTAAACCGAACTTGGGCCATTGTTGTTACTTCATGGATAAAAAAATAGCTACGTCAAAATGACGTTTTTCAGAAACCTTGAGCTTCCAGTGCCTTAGGACAGCACCACTTTTCCTCGTAGTTTTCAAATAAAGAGTCACAAATTGCTATTCAATTGTTTATAGATGGAAAATCACTCCGAAATGTAAAAACAGCTGGTAGCCAATGGGTTAAATAACTTTTAATCGATGCGTGATATATACATCGGTATGAACGCTTTCCTAAAAGCTTTCGACTTATGCAAAAAGGTGACAGCTTTTGTTCACGGTCGAAAAGTGATAGGCTCTAGAAACGTAATTTTAACTTTAATTAACTATGAGTCATTTCCCATCTCATCTAATCATGAGCATAAACATTTTCTTTTCTGTAGGGGCGACTATTTAGAGATTGAGAGTAAGAATAACAAGGCGAATGGTAAATATTGTGGTTACCGCTCTGGACATAGTGTTAAGGTCACTGGACACTATGTCAACATATCCTTTCATTCAGACGGCTGGGGAAGCTTGAGGGGATACAACTTATCTTTCTCTACTGTTTCTCTGGGTAAGTACAGTGAGCATGTAATTCTATTCTACGATAGCCTATCTAGAACATTACTTCTTATGTAGTAAAATAAAACCCTTACAGCTTCCAGCTGGGATATTGTAGGTACTAACCCGAGTGGAATTCAAGCTGAGCAAAGACCAAAATGTTTTGGCACAAAACAAAACAAAATATATATCATCCAAGTTTGATTCTTTAGAGGTGAAATGGAGGCTACGTAAAACAAAACTGGCGTGAGAAAAAATGGCCGCGCTAAAGCTTCACGCTCTACGAACTAAGCGGCGAAAGAGGGACTGCTCGTATTCTACTATTAAATTAACACTGAGGCAAAGGAAAAGAAATGTTCCACTCAGTGGATTACTTTCCTTATGACAAGAAACGTTTTCCTTGATGTGCTGTGGAGTGAGTAACATAAGTTATCACTCGATCTGTAATCCTGGAAAATGCTTCAAAACATAGTGAGTGACATACATATTATCTGTTTATTTATTTGTTGATTAGTTATATTAGCTATAAGAGATTTAATGTATAATGGTGACATTTCTGATAATATTCTGGTCTTTAGGTCAGTTTCCAAATGCTTCGTTGGGAAATACGACTGGTAAGTGAATTTTGGTATCATCTTTGAACCCTTTAACAAACCCAGCAACAGCGGTTACAAAGCAGAGACCATCACTAGTTTTATTGATACCAATAACAAGGATTCCATTATTTCTCGAATTTTTCTTTTATTACCTTCTGGCCCCATAAGACAACAACTTGTATTTTATAACTAAAACTGGACTTTAAGGGCGAAAGCTAAGTTCATTCATTTTAGAAGTCATAACAAATATGATAGAGCCCTGTTTTTGTCCTGATGAGCTCTAAATTACTCCATAGTAAAATTTTGAATTAAACAACAGAGTCCTAAATATGACATTTACAATTCTTGGTGTTTAAGAACTCTGAATCACTATATTTCATATCAGACCGCTATTATTCATAGAGAGAGACTTACTTTGTTGTTGAGATTTACCTCGTAGTGAACGTTACTAGTAATGATGCTCATGCTAGTCTCCTAGACAGCCGAGCCGTTCTTTGTCTCGTTACGCAACGCCTCCTAGCAGCTCTTACGGTTGAAACTTCCCCGGGTATATTGCTCACTATACGGAGCAACCCCCGGCTTTTGTGCAGCAATGGGAAAGTTATTTTGGTTGTTAATTTCAAAATAGCTATAAAACCCTTCTAAAACCACACCACATGCAAAGCAAAATACGTTGTTGTGGTCTGTTTAGGCTGAATGTTTCGTAGGTGTTGGGTTTCCCACATCAGCCAAGATAGAATGATCCCCGGTGGCGTAACCTGAAGCGCTATAAAATTACGAATACTTAAAATTTTTACCAGTTTTTCCTTATATTAATTTCTACACTGCAGGCTGTGGTAGAGTTTCCAACAACATCCTGTTAAGTCCTGGATATCCTAACAACTATCCAAACAATATGGATTGTGCTTATTTGGTTGATATTCCACACGGCATGGCGATGAAGATAACCTTTAACTATTTTGACTTGGAGTATCATCAATCCTGCAGGTAAGCCAAAAATAAATTGCTTTCACAGTATTATATTACAGAGCCTCAACTTCGTGATAATTTAGAGTTACTGTGTTGTCTGTGGAAAGTAATTTCACTGTTGTCAGGGATTTGTCCCATCAAGTTTTGTAACGGTCTCTGAAGAAACTCCCAGTTGTTTTCAATTAATTGTACGTAATAAGAAACCCACTCGTGTCTCTTTTGCCGGCTTTGTTTCTCGTTTCACAAATGCTGTTAACTTTTATTTCCTTTGAGATCTGTTTGTTTGCGTTTGTTTTACCTGGTTTCATTTCCAAGGTCGGAAAGTGATGGAACGAAATTGCTTAAAAGCCGCTTTAATTATACTCAGGCCAAAGGTGGAACTTTTGCTTTGCCATACCCTGACAGTAGTTGCCTCGTGATGGCTTACCGTTTCCTTTTCATTCGTTCATTGTTCGGGGCCATGATGGTTGGCTTTCCACGTTCCGCAGAAAAAGCGCGACATTAAAGCCCCATTTACAGTACAGAAAAAAATGGGTCCGGCCCCAAAAAAAGTTGGTACGGACCAATTTTTTAAACCGTTAACACAGCAATTTCGAAGAGCAAAAGGGGTCCGGATAGGCGCCTATGACCCCAAAACCAGAAAAAAGCGAGTCCGGATCCATTTCATGCAAACATGATACGAAGGTTTACACGGCAAAAATATCTGGTCCGTACCAACTTTTTTGGGGGTCTGGACCTTTTTTTTTCTGTAGTGTATATGGGGCTTCAATCATATAGCTGAAAGCTCTAAGCAAAAGGTTCGTTACGAGAAAATAACTTTTTTCCGAGACCACAGCTAAAACACCATTTAAAGATAATGAGAATTACAACTGAAAATTCAGAAAAAAAAACTGAATAAAGATTTCACGAATTGTTCTGAAATATGCCTCTACACTATATTATCGGGTATTTAATTGTATCTTAGGTAGTTCAGTTAGTGACTGACTTTACGTATTATTAATAAGTTTTAATTAAAGTGATATATTTGTCGGTATGAACGCTTTTCTGAAAGTTTTCGAATCACGTAAAAAGTGACAGCTTTTGTTTTCCAAGGTCGAAAATTAACTCTACATACCTATGAGTCATTTCTCATCACATCTTATCATGAGCATAAACATTTTCTTGTTCACAGGTTTGACTACTTGAGCATCTCGAATGAGAATAACGAGGACTTTGGTAAATATTGTGGTAGCCGTTCTGGAGAAAGCGTTATTGTCACTGGACACTTTGTCAACATATCCTTTCAATCAGATGACAGTTGGAGCATGATGGGATACAACTTATCTTTCTCTGCTATTGCTGATATTCCTGTTTCTGGTAAGTACAGTGAGCATGAAATTTTTTGCTACGATAGCCCATCTAAAATATTACTTTTGCTCATGTAATATAGATATCCCTTCCAGCTGTTGGGATATTGGAGGGTACCAAACGCTAAGCAAAGACCAAAATGTTTTCTTTCACGAAATGCCGAAATTCAGGAAGCCGAATACAGCTTTAGAAAAATTTGTCTCCGTCTCACTAAATATCACATAAATTTCCTCTCAGTTAAAAAATATCCGTTTCTTATATAACTGCCATTTAGTTGTTGAACATTTTATGTAATGCTGCCAAGTCGGCGCAAATTCGTTATTCAACTGCGCTTGTCACCCACAAATGCTTGCTTACTTAAGCTGACATCTCTCGTTGTCGCGTTTTGCGCAAAGAAATGAAATTGATGAAAGCCATAAAATTCGGGGTATACCGTATTTACTCGATTAAACGCCGCGGTGGTTAAACACGTTTCTCTTTTAAATAATATTTGCAAATGATCTGCCGTAATTGTTGTCATTAGAAAGATGATTTTGAAATAAACGCCGCCCTTGATTAAATGCCACATCGGACATGCTCAAAATTTAATAAAATTCCAATATGTCGCTTTTTGCTGAGATAGAATTCTAATTGTCTGGCTTGTACGTGCACTTGTGATTTTTCTTACAATCCTCGAATAAAAGCCTCGTTCTTCTGACTGGGTGCGGCGTTTATTGCTACTTTTGCTTCCATCTGCGGCGCTAAATCGAGGGCGGCGTTAATAATCGAATAAATACAGTAAACGGCCTTTTTTACTGGAGGGGCTCGTATCATTCGGCCGAGAATATCGGGGATTTCAGTGAGCAGCTGTAGAATTAATACTGGGCAGCTTTTACATGTGTCGGAGCTTCTTGAAGAGGCATATCACAACTGACTTTACTGTTATTAAAGTTCCCCGGCCAGTGTTGTAATGCGCATTTGAATATTGCATAGAAAATGCGCAATATCAATGTGATATATTATTATTATTATTCAGTGTATGGCAAAACGCCGCCTGCATTTTATAGTCTAGCCAACTCTGGGTCCAAAATTGAGTACGTGCAACAGAATTTCGTCGGGAAGAATTTCCGGAATTAGTATACTTCTCGATGACTAGGTTGTCCTGACTTTCCGGAAAGTTAGAAGAACCGTTATATTTGTCCGGAAAGTTAGAAGAACCGTTATATTTGTCCATTTTTCTACCAGCTTTTACTGTAGTTTCTCCAATATACGTCGACTGTGTTATTTCTCTCTTAAAAATATACTTTTAAATTAAACGAATTTCATCCGTACGATTTAACGCAAGTTTCAGCACCTAAACATTTCCAACATTTTTCAAACCGGAATGTTTGGACGAACGGACGATTCCACGACGTGACCGCCTCAAAACATAAATAATGGCATTAGAACAAAGTTTGACCCATCAAGGCGGCAGCAGTAAAACTTGTTCGAAGAAAACGAGGTAGTTTTGAATGTCTATTTAATAAAACAGTTAAGCTCTTCGTTGAACAAAGGTCGTGAATTTAGATCCAACAAGAAGAATATCCTACAGCAACTAAATTACAGCTCCATCGGGTATTTAGGCTCTTTGCGCCATTTTCATTAATTCAGCAGCAATGACTCCTGTAAATTAATACTGAGCGTGCCACTTTAATTCACTCTTTATTAGTCAAACAGAATTGCCAAGCTTATAATCGCTGAATCGATTCCAGTTCACATCATGCGGGCGATGGACTACTTACAATGGCCAAACGAAGGGCCAAACCACACATCATCCATACCCAGGAACGAAAGATAAAAGTCGAACCATATAATTAGGTGACTGTCTGATTAGTAAGTTCCAGTTTTGACTTTGACGAAGAGTTTCTCAAAAGGTGGTCGATGTCATCTACACAGATAAAATCAGCCAATTAACGCATGAGAAATTTGACAGGTAGGGTGGATTGACTTCTGTTTGCTAATAATAGAGAAAAGCTTTCCTTGTGAAATTTTTTAGCCTTAAGGTTGGCGTTTACCACCTTACAATGGAGTTTTATCGCAAGCTCTACTTTGGTGTTGTTATTCTCGAGGTTGAATTTAATCTGGCTTTAATTAAGTACAGTTTGCAGTTTCAATAGGTCCAACTTTTAAAATTTTTTTGGTTAAAAGAACCAAACTACGTTGACTTCCTGTTTTGAATTTGGGTAATTAAGGTGTGGCATCAGACCTATTTGTCACATTTTACGGCTTTCGTTTTGGTTCACTTTATCACAATGACCCTAATAAATGTACAAAACATTTTAGTAACCGAAAATCTGCATTTCAAATATTATCTTTCTCAGTTTCTTTTTTATCCACAAGTATATTCTCGACTTAATTTAATGCGTGAGGTTAATTGCTCACTCCACGTTGTGTCCCGTTGATTCACAAACCGCTCAGTAATGGTCATCTGACCAAAATCAGCTGATACGTGAACAAGTGGCGCTTTAAAGCTCCCAAAATCTGATTCAGAAAGAACAAGCATCAGTACCTTCTTTGGAATATTGCTTCTCGCTTGTTTTAGGGAAGTTGCATATTGTGCTAAGGTGTTTACGTAGTATACTTTCTTCTCTATCGATCAGTCGGCTATCTCATTATAATTAAGTAGCGCGAGTTTTATGGAAAGTACATAGGCATTTTATAATATAATAAATTATTGCACAATATGATATGAAGTGTAAAGGTATTTGAAGTACAGAAGTGAGTAGTGTTTCAAAAGCTCTGTTTTACTAACAATGTGGCATTTATCGTGTTATCTTGAATTTATGGGGCTAAATTTGTCCTCGGAAATTGTTTTATTAAACGCCGGCGGCAGGCGGAAAAAGTCTTTAATAGTTTCAAACGAGGAATGAAAAGCAACAACAACGATAATAACTTTGCATGGAAATTAAGACAATCTTCGTGTGCTAAAAGGATCAGTAAAATTTAATCGGATTCCTAAAAGCTCTAAATATTTAATCATGTCATTCTTTATCCATAATTTATTCTACCCGATGCAAACAGCTGTTCAACCCATTGCATTTCAAAATGTTTCTTTCAACTAAAATAAAATTTCACTATATAGACTATTCTAAGTTCTCATTGACACCAGAGACCTGAGACCAATCTTCATCAGCGACGAATTTGTCTTGTAAAGACTAATTCAAAACTCACCCCACTTTAGTATCGATAGATCCATTTGCGACTGGATTTCCAGTAGACGTTTTCTTCTTTAACTTTTCGTGCAAACGCAAGTTTTTCCAGCACATTCCACAATTTTGTTTTCACGGCTTCTGTCATCACAGAAGTTGTCAGAGCCGTTCATTCAACTAAAGTGTGTTTGTTAGGACGTTTTCTAAACTTCCCGCTGTATTTTGAAATTCAATTTGTCCTGCAGTTTTCTGATACCATAGTTTTACATTCTCGTCGAAACCTGAATATTTTTACATGATCTTTGATTTGGTTTTAAAGATTTCGTTCTGCTCTTCAGTAGCTTGAAAGTCGCTTCTCAAATCTTCCTTGTTTATAAGATGACGCTAAGCTTTCCTTTCATTTCTGTACTGTTTTTGCGTATACTTGTTGAAATACTGAAATAACTGTCACAAAGAAAATTATACTCCGCAATGTTCAATACAATTTTAACCTCCGCGTTCGATGGCATCTTCAATCTTTTTCCGTCTTCATCCTCCACTTTCAAACAGCTTCGTTTAAATTCTAAGCAAAAACACTGAAAGTTTTCTCTGTAGTGCCTGACATTACGGTGGAGCTTTTTCATAGCATTTTTTGTCGAGTTGCATTTTCTACTGCGTTTCCTAGTTGGGTGTTAGGTGCCGAGTTTGATCTGATCAAGATACATCCTCCATAGTTGAGATAACGAACTATAACGTTAGAGAACTTTGAACATCACACGTAACATCCCTCGTATCAATGTATAAAGTCTTTTTCCTTTACTGAATTATCTGTCTCGTGTTAATTTTCACTTGTTTCTAGCGAACGTGAGGCTACTGGAATATTTCAGTACTTTTATTTCCAGATGTATACATGTTTAAATGATCACACAGTGGCATTCAAGAAAACAGATAATACTGAGGGATGTAAAATGGTTTCTTTGTGAGAACACTGTTTCATTTACCCCGTTTCATTGCATGTTGACTGAAAAAGCAAGCGGAAAAACAGACTACGCTTCGGTGTAATCTTGGCACCATTAACAAGTGAAGAATGCAAAGGAAAAGAAATTTATACTAAAAGCAAATTCATTCTTTCGGTGCCGACGCATCGCAGGTTTACGGCAGGTGTGTAGAGTGTCGAACTGTTTCGGGCAAACTTTAATTGGAGATAACTGTTTAAGGAGAAACAAATCAATCACATAAGAAAGTATGCTTTGTGTAATAATTGTGTTTAGTCTCCTCGCCCGCTCAGACTATTTTGCTCGAGAACTGCGCGATCCTCGGCGCTTGGCCTGTTTTACAGTGTATAAAAAGTTATGACGTTGAGACAGGAGCCCATGTTGCAGGAATTAACACGCCACAGGGACATGTGGCAAAGACGAACTCACGCTTAGTAGTCCATCGTACTTTCCGTTTCCGTAGCCTGCATAACAGGCACTTATCTACCGTTTCCGTTACTTTGAAAGTTACGCTTGTTTTTTATTCTTTCCAAGTTTCTCCCAAGCCTTGTCCCTATGAGTATTACAAGAAGTAGTTGTTTATTAATAAAACTCTCTTGCAGTAAAAAGAACTGAATTATCGAGTATATTTTACAATCTAAGGCAACTATTATCTAAAATATAGTAATTTACAGTTATAACAATGATAATAACAATTGAATCACTTAAAATATTTAAATGTAAAAAACGTCCTCCACTCTCTTTGTCCTACAGACCTGTATGTTCCGGAAAAGATAATACTTTTGTGTTTTCTGCCTCAAGGTGTAGTTAGGCGCGTCTAGGAGTGGGCTGGGAAGCAGGTGGTGCAGAGGGTGGCTGGGGGACTTCATTTTCGCCACATATTTGTAGCACAAGTGTACTCTTCTATCATCTAACCTATCTAGTTTACCTAACTGTAAGGCATGAGCATATGACTCTGCTCGGGGTAGATTATGTTAAGCGCCCTTTTTTGCACTCGCTCTATGGCTTCGGACAGGTAAGCAGGGATGTCCTGCCAGACTGGTAAAGCAGACTCTAAAACTGGCCGAATTGTGCTAAGGTATATCCTCAAGATGTTGGGTTGGCTCACCCTGGCTCTGTGCAAAACTCTAAGGGAGTATAACTTCTTACAAGCTTTCTTAATAATGTAATCAACGTGACAGTTCCACTTCAGGTCATTGTCCATAATAACTCCTAAGATCTTATAGGTATTGACACGCTCGATGACATTGCCGCCAATTATTATCGGGTTAATGAGACAATTAGAGTTGCGTAAGAAATTAATATGCATACAAAATGTTTTCGCGTTCTTATCAGCGTTGCCTATTGTTGTCTTGTTTTACATGCAGGATACTGCAGTGACCTGGATCTTGGAATGCAAAGTGGTTCAATCCCAGATAACAGGATAAATGCTTCCTCTGAGCTTAACGCCAGCACACCAGCCAAGAATGGCCGATTGAATTATGCAGCTGGATCATCATGGTGTGCATCCACAAATGACAGTAATCCATATCTACAGATTGATCTGCAGACACCTCACATCATTTGTGCTGTGTCCACTCAGGGGAATGCTAAAGGAGATGAGTGGGTGGAGACATACGCACTACAGACATCCAGAGATGGAAAAACGTGGATAGATTATAAGGACGGTGGACAAGTTGAGGTGAGCTGTTGGAGTAGTGTGGATATAGCCACTATTTTAATCAGGTAGAATAAAAAAACCATCAGGCGAGTTTGAGAGATATATCCTTCAGTTACTGTAAAGGGTGGCTGAAGACAATATACAACTACTTGGTATACGGCTTGTACATTTGTATGCAAATGTGTTGTCGATCATAGTTTGTCATTTTCCAATTTTTTTCCCGAATTTCAGGTTCTCAAGGGAAATTTCGACAGCTCCACAACAAATAAGAATTTTATTTACCATGGAGTCTTAACAAGGTGGTTGCGATTCTTGGGGAGAGATAGCCATGGTGCGTTTTGCCTGAGAGTGGAGGTGTTTGGAGTGAAGCAAAAACCAGGTAAAACAACAATGATGCTTTCATGTGACTCTTTACGATCAAAACTGCTTTTAACAATCTATCTTAATGTTTTGAGTGTATTTTATTTTTATTACTGCGGGTTGATGTTTTGTTCAGTGTCCTTCAACGGTGAATTAGTGGCGAGGAGCGTTGTGTGACGAGATACGAACGTCTGCGTAGGAGACTAATTCAAGGGAGTAATATCAAAGAACCATGGGAATTATTATGGTCCCCAGTTAGTAAGGAAACACTACTCAATTAATCTACCAGGGACTTCGATAAAATTGAAAATGTAAGAGGTATTAAATTAAAATATCGTAATTCTGCAATATTTCATGAACAAGCCAAGGCATTTTGTGAGTAAGGTAATTCTGTATTAAGAAGTCCAAGTTATGTTTCAGAAGAGCAATAGAAAATAAATTTCCATTACTGGAAGTGATTGTATGTTTAAGTCCTGGACAAGATCGATCTGATCAAAACATACATGTAGGGTCGCCAGGACGCTGGAGTGGGTTTGTTGCATATATGTCAAGGTTATAGATGTTGTAGTGGCTTCTACAATAAGTTTTTTAGTCCTCTACCAGTGATTGTAGAAATAAAATTACACCTTTCCTGCTCTGGGTTAGAAAAACACCAAAAATATTGACAAGTAAATTAATACAAAAAGGCAATGTATCCGTTTTAGCCCGTATAATCAGCTCTGCTTCTTTAAATTACTTCCCTTTTTTGCCGTGTAAAGTAAAAAAAAAATCAGTTATTTCATGAATTGAAATGATGCTCTTTGGATTGCTAACAGAAAACATCGCTGCTGGCAAGGTCACAGAACAATCTTCCACCTACAGTGACAATTACACCAATGGTACATCAGCTAAAGCAGTGGATGGGAATTCTGTCCGTGATTTTAATCATGGACATTGTTCACGTACTTTGGAAGACAGTCCCAGCTGGTGGCGAGTGGACCTGGGTGATCGCGTGCCAGTGTTTGAAGTGCGCATAGTCAACAGGCTTGTGTGGTCTTCTAACAAGTCGTCTAACATGAGCAATCGGGATTACAAAATAACATTAGGTGAGCACCTTTGTAGCGATCAGTGTAGAAATGTCTGTAGAAAACTAGTAATTTCCAGAAGTTTTGCGCTATTATTTTCGAAGATAACTATTCAAATATGTTAACAGGAATTTTCAAGTTTAACTCTCGCCGGCGTTTCTCGCTATTTACAGTCAAGGCCTCTTTTGGACGTTCGCGCCAGTTGTTTTTGAGCATCCCTGATTCGCAAGTAAGGCATGCCGCAATCCCATTCTACGTCATACATTGAACGCGCGGGGCCTAGGACGAAATGGAAACAGGTCATGACCACTGCTGATTCGCCTCAGTAACTTTCCATGTATGTACCTCTTTTGAGCGAACGGTGGCTCCTGATTTTTTGTTGATAGACCAGGTCCAGTAGATTGTTTACCAAAAAAATTTCCGGAAAGTTTGGTTTTGAATTTTCGTTCGGAAAGAACGGTACGCGTTGTTTACCAATTTCGGATTGTTGTGCCGCGCTAAACTAGATTCTAGTTACAACATGCAAGAGGCCTGAAACTAGTGCGAAACATGAGAAAGTTGTAAATGGTAAGCGAATTTCCATTGGGAACGTCCCAACAGGAAAAACAGGACTACCTTTACAGAATTTCCGTTTGTCCCGCGCGGGAATTTTCCTGTGGAACGAGCCAGAAAAAGGTTTACCATTTACATCCCAGCCGGGGATTTTCGGGAATTTGTGGTAAACGGTAAACAACCATACTCACTCTATTTTCACAAGGGGAAGCGCAAATGAGTGTGAGAAGCTTTAATGTTTCTGTTTTTCTACTCTCTTGCATCTCATTTTTCCAGTGTGCTGTTGAACCACTAGCCTTAATCCTTTTGAAAAGCCGTATATTCTTCCTGTTAGAATTGCAGAAAAGATTGAAATGTAGACATGCTGTTTGAGTTTAGACCAACACCGAAGCCTAGATTAGACCAGAATAGATTGCAGAGGTCATTGTTTTTGGTTGCCATAAATCAAGATAATCTACCTTGCATTAATTACCGTATAAATTCGAGACGACTCCGGTGAAACCCGATTTTTCTTTCTTTCTTTCTTTTCTTTTTTTTTTCTTTTTGTAGTTTTGCCTGTCTGACACGATTTAGCCAATTATTTTGCCAATTTCGAGTCAATTATTCTCTCTGTAACGTGCAACTCAAATATGTTTCCGCTGAATAATGAGCTGGAAGCGGTTGAACAAAAGCATTAGTTGCCTTTCATTACCTCACCATTCAAGCGAATGGATCATAAGCAAGGGAGTGTTATTACCTCCCCTGATATGCATGTTTGAGTTGAAAGGTTGTCGGCCAACAGACATCCTCGGACGATTGATGTTCTCAGTGAACGAAACAGAGTGCCCGGGAACGGAAGTGACCCTTATAGCCAATTTCTCTTGTTATAGGTTATGCGCTAGGTATTAACGATCTCTGTCATCTCTAGATTCCACGGGAAAGCTATCGCAACGATAGCCACCGGACGGAGACAAAATGGAGAGTGTTTGTTTTTTGTTGTGTTTTTGGTCGATAAAAGTGGCCTTTCCATTTTAACAGCTCGCCAATTTCACTTTTAGAAGCGTAAAAGATATGACTGTACGGATGGACCCTATATCACCTGATAGTGCCTTCCCCAATTACACATTGGGCGCTTTCCATTTGAATGGAAAACCGGGGAGAATTTTCTGTTAAAAGGAACAGGGCAAATTTTCCTCAATCAAAATGAAAAGGGGCGAGCGCGTTCCTTTTGCACTGAGTCACTCTTTAAGAGACTGGGTATTAACCAAAACAGCACCAAACCGTGCGTTAATTCATCGAGGAGTATGGAACTAGTGGGACGCTGCAAAAGGTACAGGATTTTTCGATCATCCCAATAAAAAACGAGAAAAGAGGAATACCTCAGAAGGTATTCCTTTTTTTAGAAAAATGTCCAGTGGAAAAGTCTGTGCCATTTGATTTACCACCTGAACAATTGGGTTTCCGTGAAAAAGGAATGCGCCTATTATGAACTATTTACATCAATATGATTCTGAGAAAATTCTTTGTCTGACAGTGTGTTTCTGTAGTATGAATACCATCACGTCAACCAATCATATAAGATATTTATGAGCTTTCATTTGTGTTAGCATTATTTTTTTTTGTTTTTGTTTGTTTGCTTGGATTGTTTTCTTGGGTGTCTGTGGGTGGAGCGGGTACCTCAGGCCAAGCCATCACCTCTTTAGAGTTGAAGCTGTTTTGTTTTATTTTACCCTGTATGCGATTAATTAAATTTTTCACATGTGTCGCCATATCTCACCAGCACACTTGTCTATAATTTGGCGATTATCGATCATTTGCTTCTTTAAGCAAATCGTGAGACACCTGTGGATGCGTAAGCAAAAGTACAGTTACTCGGTCATACTTGACGATGCGATTTTCAGTTTGTGTGAAGAGTATGGGACGAGAATGGGCACGACTGAGAAAAGAGGGTTAGAAGATTGGGTGATTGGGAACATTTATGACTTTACAGTCCTGACGAACTATCCACTGAAACTTCAACTAATTTAGTTGTGTGTTAAATTGCAGGAGACAGTTCAAATGTGACAACCAACCCTGAGTGTGTGGGACGGTACAGTTTTACTGATTTTATAGCATCAGCTGTTTGTCACTTTAAACAGATGGAACTTCTTATATTTTGGCTCTGGCAGATATGTTGGCATCATAACCACAAAAAGACAGTTTCTTCAGCTATGCGAGGTGGAAATCTACTCACGAGGTAACTCTAAGACCAGTTTTAAGCAGTTTACTTCCCTCGTCTTGTTGCATTTCCTCTTTTAAGTCGAAAAAGCAATCTATATATAAGAGTGTCTTAGCATTCTTAGCGTTAAAGAATTTTGTACCCATCTCCAGATACAACTTACAACTATCAACGAAAGTCCAATTTTTGATCGAAGGTCATGGCAAATGTGTAGGCAGTTACTTAGGCTGGCACTTAAAGACAGAGAAACAAACTTTGGTTTGAGTGAATTTCTTGAAAGTGTTAACAGGTGAACCTGCAACTTTAATGGTCTTTCAGATCCTTAAACTTCAAATGCACAATGTGGCAGGACGACAAGTGAAGGTGGGGGGGGGGGGGAGGAGGGGAGGGGCTGCCACCCCCTTTAGTAATTTAGGCAATAGTTTCAGTAGCTTTCATCTGGGCGCAAAAGGCATTCAGCAACGGATATTTCGTTTATTTTTATATTTTTCTTCTGTTTTGTCTGAGACTGAAATAAAACTTTTGAGGTTTGGTGGGCATATCAAGATTGATTTGCCATACAAAATTCTGTGTTTTGAAAGTATTTTTATAGTTCGTTTATAGTCTATATTCAGCGATTATTTGTTGACTTCAATAAGTTCTAGTGTAATTTACATAATTTTCTGGAAAGTGTGCGGATTGGGTTACTTGATGATCAGCTTTCAGTTAATTTTACGGCCAGTCGTAAGCTATCAACCAGCATTTTATTTATTCATCGGTTACCAGTTAATTTTGACAGATGCTAGGATTTTTTTTGACCAAATATTAAGTATGCGAACTTTAAAAAATGCCAGTGCGAATAATGAATCAAAGCTGTTGCTGCGGTGTTGCTTTTTGTGGCTAAGTTTACTTTTTGTACAACCCTGGCAAATGAACACGAAATGAAATAATGTTAAATCACCTGACCACCTGCCTGAGGAACTGTGTCGGTAGATGATAATAGTGGGTAATTAGTCAGTTGCCGGAAACACCTGGTTCTTAGACATGTGTCAAAATAAGACTGAAGATAATATAGCCCACAATGCAAACTGCCAACTAATGAACTTGATGACAAGACAGCTCGTGGTGACAACACTGAGACACCAGTGCACTCTAACCTTGAGTCTACCTGAGGCTCTTCCTTCTCTTTCTTTGCGGCCACCGTTTTGTTTCCATAGAGCCTCAATTGCATGCACTTTTTAGCTCTTTTTGCCTGAGACAACTGAGATCAATTTTTAACTGTTAGTCGGGAAATGCCGTATTTTTTAGCTTATGGCTGCGACATTTTAGTGGAAGTTTCCTGATCTCAGTAAAGTTGATTATAAATTTGATTTGCTGGAGTCATACCGGGTTTCGTTTGTTGCTGTTTGGGAGTGTCCTGTTGCCTACTCATGAGAAGCTGTTTCGTTATGGAGCTAGTTTGGTGACAGTTAGCAATGAGCGCTATATTATCTTCAGTGTCATTTGATCAACATATGTCTTTGGCCTTTAAAGAACCAGGTAATTGTGTGACTAAAAACCCACGATCAGCAGATACCCGCACAGTCACACAGGCAGGCGATCAGGTGTTGTAACTCTTGCCTTTCTGTGTTACTGAGTTGGCGCGCGCTAAATCTAAAATTGGCCAAAAAATTGCAACCATAGCTACCGACAACTTTGATTCATTTCCGTCTGGGTCATTAGAGTAAAGAGTTTATAATGCGAGGCCATTGCTTGCCTCGAAAACAATGGGAACAAAACATACCGAATAGCTCGTAAAACGCGATCTGTGGCGTTCGTAAGGTAATCTAAATGCATTTTGTATTCTTTGGTGGGGGGGGGGCAGGTCTCACAAGAGTTGGAAATTGATTATGCTTTCTCTGTTTGGATTTTAGCTATTGACACTGCGTTAAGTATCAGGCGTCTGAGACGCCTAATATAAATATGAAAAATAAAGCAGACGCAGTAATTGTTTGACGAAATAAACGTCTGAAATTAAAAGGAGTCCGGAACGACTTAGCACACGTCTGAGCTATCTGTTAACTCCATGCGCATTCATACACGAGAGTCACCTCTGGAATGCGTGTCGTAATTCATGTTTTCTAGGGAATATTACACAACAACAAAACCCTTAAGTGGGGGGTTGGCGGATAACCACCTCTTCGATCCTCTTTCTACAATACTGTCCATGAAGGTTGTTACAAAAATGCCTTCAGAGCGATATTTAGGAGGAAATAGTACACTACTATAAACTGCCGCTTATAAGCTCAAACATTTTCCTAAGGGGTTTTAAGAGGGCTTATAAACGGTGGGGCTTATATCCGAGGGGGCTTATAACCGGAATAGAAAAAGCGCATCGAAACAAGCTATAGCAGTGCTGATCAAAATACGTTTTGCATTTACTGGTTTTTAATTAAACTTCAAAACGTAATAATAAATCTAATTCACTTGAATACATTTGGAACAGAACTAAAACTAACAACACGAAATAAACCGGAAGGAAACAAAACGGAAGTTCTGACCTTTCCCTTGAGTTCATCTTATTGTTCTACAATAATTATTTAAAATTCTCTGTTTGAAATAGTACAGAGTTACTACAACGTGCTTACGAGCTATTCGGTAGCCTCCCAGGGGTTGGGGGGGGGGTACTCCCTATAATGGCCTATAAGGAGAGCGCTCATCTTGGTCAGTGGCGTATTTTGAGCGGGCGCTCTTTTTGCGCGGTAAATTTGACAGCTGGCCTGTTTTCAGGTGTTTTCGAAAGTTAAAAAAGATGGCAACCTCTGTAAAAACTATGCGTCTGCTGGCTTTTTTTTTTGGTGCTATTATCCCGAAGTGAAGTTGAGAAAACGTTCAGAGCTGACTCGTTCCCTAATGGCTCTGAAGCTTCCTGTCGAGGCACAACTCACAACTCGCACAAATTACAGGTACGAGTTGAACGCGCATAGTAGTCCGCCTAGCTAGTCTGCTCGATAATCCGTTTATTCACGGGAACCCAAATATGTCAAGTTGTTTCCGATGTACCGTCGGATATCCGAGTTTTAGGATCAGACGATAATCAGTGTGATTTATTCGCCTAAGGACCTCTTTCTGTTGCCAATAAAATGCGGGTTCGATGGCTCCAAAACATCACGACAAACATCGCCTCTTCAACTGACAACGTTCAATTTCATTCAACACAATATCTACTGGGAAAGTGTTCTTCTCGCCGAAACACGAAAAACTACTTTTGCAAGCTTTCCTGTATATCAGCGCGATGTTTTGGGTTGGAGAGATCTGAAGAAAAGAAGATTAAAAAAATGTTATTTCATTCGACCCACCAAAAGTGCTACTTTCCATTCTTAAATTTGTCCTGTATTCAACGTCGGCTGCGATCCTTTCAGCTGGGAATGTGCAGTGTCTCCTGGAACTGATTATAACATCAAATTCCGGAACAAGTATTTTACCAAGCCTATCCGTCATCTTGGTGACCCTAACTCTAGCGATTGAAGCATACACCTGCCAGCTATCTCGTGAACTGCGTATGTTCAGCTTGGACAGGGATAGACTAGAAATTGATTATATGGTAGAAAACTTGAGAAAGAGGAGTGACCTGGGATTCGACCGTGAGGATCTCTATTCAAATTCCAGGAATTCATTTGTATATACTGGAATTCCACTGCCACTATCAATCCACCTTTCCATTTGCTACAGCTTCTATTACAATGAACTGGATTAATCAACTTCACCTACTTGTAGACAAAGTTAAAGACATCCAACCAGCCCTTGTGACTAATAGAAGTGACACGGATCGGAATCATTTGTAAAGCCCTCTTTAGCGCAGACCGGATTTACATTCTGTAAAGAAAATTGCTGCACATCTTTAGAGTACCAGGTTGCAGACACGTGAGAAACGTTTGGAGAATATGGAGTTTCAGTTTCTTAAAGGGAACCTCCACTCTTACAACAAATTGACGCTAAATTGTACGTAATAATTACTACATTTCAAATTTTGTTTTAAAACGTGGCATTTAACTGTGCAAAAAAATGGATATCATCATCGCCTATTTTCGCTTTTAAATTTCCCGGGCGCGGCCATTTTGGATTTGATGACGCGTAATAGTTGCCCTATTGTTCAACACAAAGGATATTCTGCTTCATTTGCTTCCTGACAATAGCTACAACCATTACACGTCATCAAATCCAAAATGGCGGCGCCTAGGAAATTTGAGAGCGAAAATAGGCGATGATGATATCGACTTTTTTTGCACAGTTAAATGCCACGTTTTAAAACAAAATTTGAAATGTAGTAATTATTACGTACAATTTAGCGTCAATTTGTTGTAAGAGTGGAGGTTCCCTTTAACTTCATCACTGTCGGCCCTTTAAATGAACAGGAGATAAAGGAGCTACAGCCGTTAACTGTCAACACAGAGCACCTGCAAGACAATCTTTGCTCTGTTGGAACCGGCCTCTGTTGCCACTTGGATATAGTGAGGTCTTTCAGGAAATGGTTAAACGAACAATGTGAAACTTTGCTGGAAAAAATCGATTTCTTTGGTATTAAAACAGGTGTAAACTATGAGACGTCTATCAGAATACCAAATAGCAAACCCCCTGTCCAAAAAGAAGTTCACCCTTTGATGAGTACACATGTATTACTACACTGGGAAGAACCATAGAGAATGGCTTTGACATAAAGATTTTTACCTAACATTAAAAAGGAGAATTCTGAGGGATCATTTGTCTGCCAAAGAGGAGAAAACCCTCCCTTCATCTATTATAGATGTACGATTGCGCGTGCGCGGTGGCGGTAAACAGTGCTGCTTGCCTGGCTGCATTAGTGATGCAGGCAGTTACCCCTTAACTGCCTGTAGGGGAAGTTATGAAGTCAAAGGACAGAGCCTTCAACCCAAACATATGTGATTTGAACACTACAGTTGGGATAGAGACAATCACGTGAATTATGGGACGGGTGAAATAGCATATATTCCGTGCTGTTCATGTCAGAAAAACATCAAGTGCTTCCGGCCATATGGCTGTTCACACCGCATGTCCAACTTCTTGAACAGTACATTTCATGTTACGTGCGACAACGGAGATAACGTGACTTCTACTAGTGATGTCCAGTCAACGAAAAGAAACAAGAATTTTATTTGTTTTTCCTGCATGCAAAGCCTCAAACATTTTCGTGCGCAACAAGCTAACACTCCGTCATCAACCCTTAATGAACAGCATGTCCTCCCCATAATGGCATCTCATCATCTTGTCGTGGGCCATTTATACTCTTTATTGGTAACGAAACTCCCTCTCAGCTGGAAAATTGCAATCAGTGGTGATAGAACAATCCAACTGTTATTTTCTTCTGTAAGAAATGAAAAACTATATTAACGAGGGACAAATTTTGCTCACTGAAACTGGCACTCTGTCTGTTAGACTGCTTGATCGTGACGTTCAGTGGCATGAAGATGAAATTAATGGTGAAACATATGAGCAACTTGTGCATAACATACTACATGTGATGAGAAAGGTAGAATTGTGCAAAGTATGTTCTGGAATTTACAATCAGAAAATTCTGATATACTCAAAACAAAAGCTTTTGACTACCACTTGTGACTTCATTGTAGAGTCCAACTGGACAATTCCCCATAATTTTAACAATACGCCACTGTGGAATAACTCTTTTCGTTTTTAACTGACATCCAAGCAAAATACCTCTAGTGAAACACTGGCTAACAGCAGGGTAAGGCTGTCACTCTTATCGAATCAAAAGCTTCTTGAAAGAGCTAGAAATATCAGCAAAGAAATTAAGAAACTCAGAGAGAATAATTGGAATTTGACAAAGCTCCTAAGAAAAAGAAAGGAAGTAGGTGTTGAAAACTTTCGCCCTTGCAGTGATGATGTCGTTAAGATGATGGACTTTGCAGTCAACAACAACATCTTGAAAAGATCAGTACTGTATACATTTATGCTGGATGCAGTAAATAAACTTAATTTGGCCCACAGTAGCAATAGCCCCACCAAACCAAAAGATATGAGGTGGTACACATTAACTATCAAGCTGGCAGTAGCCTTGGCAGTTAAATGTAAATCGAAAGGCTATGAGGCAGTTAATACACTGTATTTGTATGAGTTGAAATAAAATTGAATTGAACTGACTTGAGAAAGTGGCTACCATTACCTTCCTGGAGACTTGTTCAAGGGTACCGTATGGCCGATATGAGTACCGATCCAGTTGGCACAAAAAATCTTGAGCTCTGTTGGAAGGAAATACAAAACAAGAAAATTATGGGTTTGTTTGGACTCCACTGGGATGGATGGACATAAGTGACGGTATCAGATTGTGCAGAAGAACAGGGAAACTCATAGGGTTTGAGAACTTAAGTATTCCCAAGAAGTTTGACTATAATGTTGAGGAGTTATGCAATGATGATTTTGAGGAATCCCTGGTGACTTCAAATGGTAGTGATAAGGTTCTATGCAGTTCAGGAAAGCAGTGATGAAGAAGAGGAGTACTTTGATGATGAAGACAACAGCTACTATGAAGAAACTAAAAAGGGGACAAATTTACAAAAGACTGCAAGGCAAATATGTCAGTTTTTCCTTACCAGCCTTGAAGGGGATTTTGCCTGGCTTGTGGCTTCATTCCCTGTCTTAAGTGTCACTGCCAAGAAACTTGAAAGGAACATGCTATGCCCATTAGTGCGAGCACTGGATAAAGTTTCAAATGGTAACATTATTATTTCTTATGGAGTGTGTGATGGAGGGCCATGGAATTCAAAGTTTTTCAGAAAGTCAAACAGATGCTCTCCCTGGGTGACTACAAACCCAGTGACTGGAGGTTATATCCACTGGATTTCAGACTTCCCACATATGATCAAGAAACTAAGAAATTTTGTTTTCAATCAAAATTACACATTGAGGAAAGATGGAAAGAGCATCTCATGCGATCATATAGTTGCTGTATCAAAATATCTTGATACTAAAATTTCTGATAAACATGTACTTTTGGATGGCAGAACTAAAATGAAAGTCAAATATGCAAGGGAAGTACTAAGTGAAGACACCACAAGCACAAGGGAGAGGAGTGACTTTCCTTTTACGCTAAATGAAACTGAGCAGACTCGTGCCTATATCAGAATGTGCGACAAGCTTTTCAAGACAATGAACATAACTACTCTTGATGGGGCATAAATGAACGATCTTATAGCTGTCTTGCGTTGGTTCAGACATGGTTTCATGAGATTAACAGAGAGTCACAGCAACATCGAGGTTCAACTAGAAAGCCTTCGCTACTTTGACCACCACACGCATTTTATAACCCGCACTGTAATTATTTTATCTTGTAATCATCTGTTGTAACTATACTTTTCTCTCTATGTTAATTTTATATGTATAGTATGAAATAAATGAACCGAGTACTGTATGGCAACAGTTTATACCCCACAAAACCTATCAAGATCTGTTGGTGATAATCAGAGGGATCATTGGCACAATAGGATACATTAACATAAACTACCCTTACATCAATGTGGTTCCAAAAAGTATGTGTCAAGATGACGTTGAGAATAATTATTACTTCACCAACAGTCCAATTTGGAACAGTATTCCTCAAAGTATCTGAGTACTTCCTAAGCACAAATTTATGGTTTCTCTAAATCAGTTCCTTTTACATATTTTGGAATCAGAGAATACTTATGTTGACACACCTACTTTAGTAAATAAATTAACCCTTTAACCCCTAAGGGGTCTCCCTTTGACGAATAAAATCGCCTGGCATTAGACAGAGGAAAATATATAAAGTCACTCTTAGAGGAGAAAGGGTTAAGGGAGATAGCTTTTTTTTTAACCCTTTAACCCCTAAGTGGTCTCCCTTTGACTAGTAAAATCGCCTGGCGTTAGATAGAGTAAAATCTATAAAGTCACTCTTAGGGGGGAAAGGGTTAAGCAAGATGTCATGAAATCTAACATTAGCTTGTAATTTTGTAAAGTTGAATTGCAATAATTCTAATTCATCTTTTTTGTATCAATTATATAGATTTATATTCCTTTTCCTTTCCTTTTCTTTCCTTTTCTTAATCTCTTCCTATTAAATTACCTTATGTTTGTTTTCCTCTACCCGCCTCAACTAGCTAAGCTATATGCGAGCAGAGGTAGTTGATATGTGTGTTTATGTATAATTTTTTATTTATTTTGTAACTCTTACCTGAATATCAATAAACAGAAACAATGCTTCCTTGAAATAAGAAAGACCCTTGTAGCTGACTTTAACATAACAAATGAACTTGGCATGATGGAAGGTTCATCATCCTTGTATGATGCTCCAGCTTTGCAGATGAAGCCAGGTGAAGTGCAATTGACAAGGGAATCAACAACCTACAAACATAACAAGGCTGTGAGAAAGGAGCAATATCTTAGTAAAATTAGAGCATCACTTTTAAAGGCCTCAGCTAAGTCTGCTCATCAAACTCATGTAACAAGTTTGCCAACGTATTATTCCATTGAGCCAAATCACAAGAACCAACTTATTAATCAACGCCATGCAATTGTGCAAATTATTGATCATGCTTTACCCAAGGCCTTACTTAACAGAACAATTCAGACAATTGAAGCTTTGAAAGATGCTAATAACAAGGAGATCATCACAAACTTTAACATTTTGCTAGACAGAAATATAAGATCTATAACTACTTTAAATTGCCTGGGTTTTGTGACCAGTCATACATCACAGCTGAGAATGGAGTATTTGAAGATGATGCTGTGTATTCATGGTGGACAGCTTTGACCAGACTCATATTGTGGTGGAAGTGAGCTGGAACAGAAGAGGCCATGTTTATGTACATAACAAAGTTTCTTGAGAGGCGATGTGCAAAGGATGGGTTAAGCCCCTCTTTCAAAAACTCAAAGGCAATAAGACAGTGTATCACAGATAAAAGGGGCAATTCGTATAGGTAATCACATGATTTCGAGTGCAATTTGGAATAAATAAGCACAAGTAAATTTTTTCAAAGACTCACAAAATTGTGGTCTTTGAAAAAATTTACAAGTGCTTATTTATTCCAAACTGCACGAGAAAAATCATGTGATTACTTATTAATAATATACTGTACATGAAAAAATTGCAGGATAGCTTCTTAACTTTGCAGAAGCAATGCAATGAAGCTATAAAGGTGAATCAAAACAACAGTTTTCTCAATGTTTTTAAAGCGTTTTTAGCTGTAAAAACTGGCTAAACAATTACAGGCTATAGCTATAAGGCTACTTTGTTTGCTAAGTGTCTATCAAGCGCTGTAATCATTACCTTCAGGTTTTCTAGTTCGTTATCTTCGCCTTGTTTGTTCTTGTCTGTTTATTAATTCTGGCATCACTCCAGTGTAGTGTTGAATTCAACAGACTAGTAATTCCAATTACGTCGGTAATTCCCTTCTCTGGACACCACTGTTTCCAAACAGACAGCTAAACTACAGTGCTTTTCGCAGCCATTTCTCCTTTTTAGAGCTGTTTTGCAGCTTCTCTGCTAATATTGCAGCCACAAAGAAAGAAAACCTGCTCAAAAAGCCAGCCATTGTTTTCACTCTCTTCAGACTTTGCACCATTCAAAGGCTGCGTTTGATTGGCTCAATTTCAGTCCCTTTGTTAATTAACCAATCAGAATCATCTGTTGTTTACCACTTTTTTTGCACTGAATTACCTTTTTTCTACATAGTGTTTCCTAAAAACTGCATTACTCTTAGCCAATCAGAATCGAGAAATTTTTTCATGTATATTATTATCAAAGAAAGACTCCCAACAGAAAGCACAGCCAAATGATGTATGTCTTAGGGGTCGGTATGCTGGGTCACTGGGCAAAAGATTGTACCTATCCTCCACAGCCTGAATGGTTAGCAAACCAAACCTGCTTTAAGTGTGGATGCCTGGGTAATCTCACAGAAAACTGCAAGTCCAAAATAATGGTTACCAGTAGGTCCAAAGTCTCTCAGCAAGCCACTAGAAGACCTAATTTGCCAAGCATACCTAGTTAGTTCACTTCCAACTGTAAACTTGAAAGACCAGCAGACCTATAAGATGTTACAAGAAGCTGACCACCTCAAGTATCTGACAAGAGAAATTATCTGAAACAGAGAACAGAGAATGGTTTCAGGAAAGAAGAAAGTACATTAATGCAAACAAAATGGGAACAGTGTTAGGCTTCCATGGAAAAAAAAGAATTTGCACTATACTGGTCTACATGTACTTTGCATGGTATGAGTTCCGATTCTGTTGAAGCACCCGGCCCAGCAGCATTGCAAAGTTGTCAATGGAGTGGGGAACAATATGTGAAGATAATGCTAGAGTAACCTACTTGGACTACATTGGCCAAGCAAATCCTTATGCTACAGTACATGAGACTGGCTTGTGGATGGGTGATAAGTCAGAAAATTACAGAGATAATTGGTTTCTCTCCCAATGACCTAGTGGAGATGCACAGTACAGGTATAAAGCCAACAATTAGTGGCCAAGGCATAACTGAATATAAATGCCCCTTTAAAGGAGGTTTTCCTTGCCATTATAAGACTATTCCTCCATCATATTATCTTCAAATGCAGCTAAATATGTGGGCCACAACCAGCTTATGGTGCCACCTTGTTGTATGAACCCCGAAGACAACAAGGACATACCTTGTCCAAAGAGATGATCAGTTTTTGGATAACTTGCTGAATGTGACTTTCCATCATTATTGGAACTTGATAACAAAACCAGATAATCCTCATACATACATACATACATACATACATAATTATCCTTTATTTCCGTGTCTAGTTGTTCTAGCGCCAAGGCACTAATTAGGGACACTCTAACACATACATGTTACAAAATTGATAAAAATATTAATTAAAATAATAAAATATTGATTAAAATAATAATTATTAATTAATACTGATTAAAATATTGAGTAAAGTATTAATATCCTACGTTACTTGATCTTAAAATGGAAGCTGAGAAAAACTCTAGAGAGATCATAACAATTACAGAAATGCCATCCTTGTGTTCAACATCGTGTCTTGACCAACTATCACAGTTTTCACCGCAAACTGGTGACTCCTTAGTAAAAAAAGAACAAACTGGAAATAGAAAAGTGATGCATATATTTGTTCAAAATGCCACAGGTTGCTAACAGTTTGCAACAAAGACAAATGTGAAGAAAAACACAAAGGCGCTTGTCGATCGTTACCATTTAACGCAATAATTTCTTCAGTGGTCACAGCAAATGCAACACCAAGTAAAGATGTGTTCTCTTCATTCAGAAATGGATCTGAGGAGCTATTCCAAATTCCTGTCACCAAGATGCTTTACTGGTAATTCTCAATGAAATTTTCAAGAGAAATCCACACTTCCTTAATGCAACTGGAAGCACTGAGTCACAGTGCATGCAAACACTTAAGGAAATGCACAAATTGTTTAAGCATGAAAAGTTTCATGAAAGCAAAATGATGCTATGGGAATGGTTACAAAACAGAACTGATAATGGAAGAATGTACTATCAATGGCATAGGGAAACAGTGCTCCCTTGAGGCAATCTTACCCTCCATCAGGCATAAGCTTACTGAAATCAAAAGTAAGTTTCTAACTATAAATATTAAGACAAGCAAAAGATCCTTAAATTTAAGCTGATCACCAACACTAACAAAGGAGAGATCCAAGGCAACATTTAGAGTAGTGGAGGAGAATTTCCTTTCTGAAGACAGGCTTTTTATCAGTAATAGTACCAGTCCTATTAATATAACAAAACATTTCCAGCGGTATGCAGCCACTAAGGGTATAACTTGGACTTCCACATCATGCAGCAAAGTAATACAGTGTAAAAGACCTGACAACCGATAAAGACCTGGTCAAACGTGTACAATGTGATTCACCAACAACATGCAATTCACAAATCAAAAGTCTGCCAGACATTATTGTGCTTCAAATTGTCAAGAAAAATGATGGTCCACTGCCATATCATCCACACTTGGGGGATCGGAGAACAAGCTTGTTCAGGGAAATACTTACAAGCTTGTGGGGATTATATGTTGTGGTTCAGTTTTATCCTTGGTTCAATTTTTAATTTCCTTTGTTTTGTACTCATTGTCATACATTACCATACACAAGAACAAAGGAAAAGAAAAACTGAACCAAGGATAAAATTGAACTACAACACATATACTATAGTCATGCAAGGAGCCATTACTGGAGTGATCTTTTTGTACAAGGGACTTCTTCAAGGAACTTTAAAACAGGATGTGATAGCCATAATGGACTCAATAATGGTGGAAATGCTACCCACATAAGTGGAAAATCTATTCATTCCGATGGACAGTATCTTTCTTTGATCTTTTACGAAAAGATTTACAACACTGGAAAGAAAATTGGATGCAGTGGAAGACAGAATGTGAGAACATGGCAGGAAAGCCTTTTAGGTGAAAGTGGACTGACTCCACCAAGAAAGAAATAGAAATTGCCTAAAATGAAACTGTGTATATTTGCTCCAGACATGTAATTGTTGTGTTTTTATTTTTTTTTCCAAAAAAAAAACCTTGAGTAGAAAACTTTTAATTAAACCAGTTTCATTTTCATTTTTCTTTGTCTCAGTGTCATCACAAAGTGGAGCAAAGAAAACTAAAAATGAAACTGGTTTGACAATTTTATAACCAAAATCAAAGGGAGGGGATCGAGGGGGATCCTAGAAAAAGTGACAGGTGTGCTCCAATGTGCCTGAACCAAAACAGAATTAAAATCCATGACTCAGAACCACTTACAATCATTACGTTTAAACTCTTTCTTCTCTTCTCTTTTCTTTATAATTTTCTTTCCTTTTGTATTGATGTCTGTGGTGTGGCAAAAAAAATTAATAATAATAATAAATAACAAACAACAAAAACTAACCTGATCATAGAGTTTACTTTAGTGCCTTTCCGGCGAAAGACTAAAAGCCAAACAAAAGTTTGTTGGAAAGACTATTTTAGTTCGTTTTAAGGCTTTGTTTTAAAAATTCTGATGAGCACTCCATCACTTTTATGTGGGAATCCCGCCCCAAGAGTATAAATCTTTGTGAATGGCAGAGGGAGTATCAATAAAAATCCTCAAAGAAAAGAAATACATTTGAAGTTGAAATTCTAAACTAAACAAAACAAAACAAACAAGCAAAAGAACTCTTCCTTAAGAGAGTGGGATTGGTAGGCAACACAATACAATTTTTAAATGCCTTGCAGTATAACACTCAATGAGAGCAAATTTTCACAAAATTCTGTTTTTGCAAAAGTATTTCTTTTTACAGGCGGTAATAAATGCACAACTGCAAGGATCATTCTTCATTTGATTTCATTTTCTCAGTTCATATGTGATTCATACATCATTCACACTCATTTCTTTCATGGGAACATAAGAACCCATAATTGACCTGCTTCCAACGTCAGTGGCTTCATAGCTCAGTTGGTTAGAGCATCGCACTGGTAATCGCGAGGTCACGGGTTCAAACCCTGTTGAAGTCCTGAATTTTTTTCAGGCTTCTTTTTGCAACTGCATAAATTGCGTTCACAACTGCGAGAATCATTCTTCACTTGATTTTCATTTCTGCAGTTCATATGTGATTCATTTCAAATATCATTCACATGATGGACTTTGCAGTCAACAACAACATCTTGAAGAAAGAATCAGAACTGAATACATTTATGCTGAATGCAGTAAATCAACTTAATTTGGCCCACAATAGCAATAGCCCCACCAAACCAAAAAGTATAAGGTGGGACACATTAACTATCAAGCTGGCAGTAGCCTTTGCAGTTAAATGTACACTGAAAGGCTACATGTATGAGGCAGTTAGAAAGTGGCTACCATTACCTTCCTGGAGACTTGTTAAAGGGTACTGTATGGCTGATATGAACACTGATCCAGTTGACACAAAAATCTCGAGCTCTGTTGGAAGAAAATACAAACAAGAAGGGATGAGATGGACATACATGACGGTATCAGATGGTGCAGAAGAACAGGGAAACTCATAGGGTTTGAGAACTTAAGTATTCCCAAGAAGTTTGACTATAATGTTGAGGAGTTATGCAATGATGATTTTGAGGAATCCCTGGTGACTTCAAATGGTAATGATAACCATGCAGTCCAGGAAAGCAGTGATGAAGATGAGGAGTACTTTGATGATGAAGACAACAGCTACTATGAAGAAACTGAAAAGGGGACAAATTTACAAAAGACTGTAAGGCAAATATGTCAGTTTCTCCTGACCAGCCTTGATGGGGATTTGCCTGACCAGTGGCTTCATTCCCTGTCTACAGTGTCACTGCCGAGAAACTTGATAAGAACATGCTATGGCCATTAATTAGTGCGAGCACTGGATAAAGTTTCAAATGGTAATATTATTATTTCTTATGGGGTGTGTGATTTCCATGGAGGGCCATGGAATTCAAAGTGTTTCGGAAAGTCACTTTATAAGGCCCACCTGATCTCTTGTCAATCAAATATATGTTCTGTTTAATGATCAAATGTATAGTACATAATAATAGAGTTAAAAAAAATAATAATAATAATTGTCTGCTTATATTTTGGTCTTTGTTGTCGCTGCTGTTGTTGCTGCTGATGATGAGTTGCTCTTTTCTTTTCTTTTTGTTTTTGTTTGTTGTTGGTGGTTGTTTGTTTGTATATTTTTTTTGTTTTTCTTTTGCTAAGCTTGTCCTGTTTAGATTTGTTGCTTGGTTCAGTATATCTCTAACATACCTTAATTTATATACATGTAATTTTCTCCTGTGCATTAGTCCTAAGCTCTACAAACATTTCCTACATTTCCTACTATATCCCAATAAAGCTCAGTGTCATTTCTTCGTTTACTTAAAAGTAGGTGGTGGTCAACTAGAAAACCTTCGCTACTTTGACCACCACACACATTTTATAACCTGTACTGTAATTATTTTACCTTGTAATTATCTGTTGTAACTATACTTTTCTCTCTATGTTAATTTTAAGTAAATAGTGTGAAATAAATGAACCTGAACCTGCTCTCCCTGGGTGACTACAAACCCAGTGACTGAAGGTTATATCCACTGATTTCAGACTTCCCACATAATTATGATCAAGAAACTGAGAAATTTTGTTTTCAATCAAAATTACAAATTGAGGAAAGATGGAAAGAGCATCTCATGGGATCATATAGTTGCTGTACCAAAATATCTTGATACTAAAATTTCTGATAAACATGTACTTTTGGATGGCAGAACTAAAATGAAAGTCAAATATGCAAGGGAAGTACTAAGTGAAGAAACCAGAAGCACAAGGAAGAGGAGTGACCTTCCTTTTACGCTAAATGAAACTGAGCAGCCTCGTGCCTATATCAGAATGTGCAACAAGCTTTTCAAGACAATGAACACAACTACTCTTGATGGGGCATATATGAAAGACCTTATAGCTGTCTTGCGCTGGTTTCAGACATGGTTTCATGAGATTAACAGAGAGTCACAGCAATGTCGAGGTTACAAATCTTCAAGTTCTGTATGGCAACAGTTTATACCCCACAAAACCTATCAAGATCTGTTGGTGATGATCAGAGGGATCATTGGCACAATAGGGTACATTAACATAAACTACCCTTACATCAATGTGGCTCCAAAAAGTATGTGTCAAGATGATGTTGAGAATTACTTTTCCCTCGTAAGGCGGAGAGAAACATCACCAATAGTCCAAAGCTTCTTTGAAATAAGAATGACCCTTGTAGCTGGCTTTAACATAACAAATGAACTTGGCATGATGAAGGTTCATCATCCTTGCATACATGTATGATGTTCCAGCTTTGCAGATGAAGCAAGGTGAAATGCGATTGACAAGGGAATCAACAACCTACAAACATAACAAGGCTGTGAGAAAGGAGCAATATCTTAGTAAAATTAGAGCATCACTTTTAAAGGCCTCAACTAAGTCTGCTCATCAAACTCATGTGACAAGTTTGCCAACATAATTATTATTCCATTGAGCCAAATCACAAGAACCAACTTATCAATCAATGCCATGCAATTGTGCAAATTATTGATCCGATCATGCTTTACCCAAGGCATTACTTAACAGAACAATTCAGACAATTGAAGCTTTGAAAGATGCTAATAACAAGGAGATCTTCACAAACTTTAACATTTTGCTGGACAGAAATATAAGATCTAACTTTAAATTGCCTGGGTTTTGTGAAAAGTCATACATCACAGCTGAGAATGGAGTATTTGAAGATGATGCTGTGTATTCATGGTGGACAGCTTTGACCAGCCTCATATGTGGTGGAAGTGAGGGAACAGAAGAGGCCATGTTTATGTACATAACAAATTTTCTGAAGAGGACGATGTACAAAGGATGTGTTAATTATAAGCCCCTCCTTCAAAAACTCAAAGGCAACAAGACAGTGTATCACAGATAAAAAGGGCATATCAAAGAAAGACTCACAACAGAAAGCACAGCCAAATGATGTATGTCTTAGGGTGGTATGCTGGGTCACTGGGCAAAAGATTGTACCTATCCTCCACAGCCTGAATGGTTAGCAAACCAAACCTACTTTAAGTGTGGATGCCTGGGTAATCTCGCAGAATACTGCAAGTCCAAAAAAATGGTTACCAGTAGGTCCAAAGTCTCTCAGTAAGCCACTAGAAGACCTAATTAATTTTGCCAAACATACCTAGTTAGTTCACTTCCAACTGTAAACTTGAAAGACCAGCAGACCTATAAGATGTTACAAGAAGCTGACCACCTCAAGTATCTGACCAGAGAAATTATCTGAAACAGAAAACAGAGAATGATTTCAGGAAAGAAGAAAGTACATTAATGCAAGCAAAATGGGTACAGTGTTAGGCTTCCATGGAGAAAAGAATTTGCACTATACTGGTCTACATGTACTTTGCATGGTATGAGTTCCGATTCTGTTGAAGCACCCAGCAGCATAATGCAAAGTTGTCATAATAATAATAATAATAATAATAATAATAATATAACCTTTATTTACCCTCGGCAGTATTTATAGCACAAAGGCTAGTGGGGCCGAGCAAATACAGAAACAAATAAAGTCAAATTAAATCAACTCAACTCAACTCAAATCAAATGAAATCAAATCAAATGTTGGTTTTTGGGGAGAGGGGAAAACCGGAGTACCCGGAGAAAAACCTCTCGGAGCAGAGTAGAGAACCAACAAACTCAGCCCACTTATGACATCGAGTCCGGAATCGAACCCAGGACACATTGATGGAAGGCGAGTGCTCTCACCACTACGCCAACCCTGCTCCCTGTTAAAAGGAGTGGGGAACAATAATGTGAAGATAATGCTAGAGTAACCTACTTGGACTAACATTGGCCAAACAAATCCTTACACTACAGTACATGAGACTGGCTTGTGGGTGATCAGTCAGAAAGGTACAGAGATAATTGGTTGCTCTCCGATGACCTAGTGGAGATGCACAGTACAGGTACAAAGCCAACAAGTGGCCAAGGCATAACTGAATATAAATGCCCCTTTAAAGGGGGTTTTCCTTGCCATTATAAGACTATTCCTCCATCATATTATATTCAATTGCAGCTAAATATGTGGGCCACAACCAGCTTATGGTGCCACCTTGTTGTATGGACCCCGAAGACAACAAGGATATACAGCTGTACTTTGTCCAAAGAGATGATCAGTTTTTAGATAACTTGCTGAATGTGACTTTCCATCATTATTGGAACTTGATAACAAAACCAGATAATCCTCATCCTATGTTACTTGATCTGATAATGGAAGCTGAGAAAAAATCTAGAGAGATCATAACAGTTACAGAAATACCATCCTTGTGTTCAACATCTTGTCTTGACCAACTATCACAGTTTTCACCGCAAACTGTTGACTCCTTAGTAAAGAAAGAACAAACTGGAAATAGAAAAGTGATGCATTGTTCAAAATGCCACAGGTTGCTAACAGTTTGCAACAAAGACAACTGGGAAGAAAAACACAAAGGCGCTTGTGGATCGTCATCATTTAATGCAATAATTTCTTCAGTGGTCACAGCAAATGCAACACCAAGTAAAGATGTGTTCTCTTCATTCAGAAATGGATCTGAGGAGCTATTAGTTCCAAATTCCTGTCACCAAGATGCTTTACTGGTAATTCTCAATGAAATTTTCAAGAGAAATCCACACTTCTTAATGCAACTGGAAGCACTGAGTCACAGTGCATGCAACACTTAAGGAAATGCACAAATTGTTTAAGCATGAAAAGTTTCATGAAAGCAAAATGATGCTATGGGAATGGTTACAAAACAGAACTGATAATGGAAGAATGTACTATCAATGGCATAGGGAAACAGTGCTCCCTTGAGGCAATCTTACCCTCCATCAGGCATAAGCTTACTGAAATCAAAAGTAAGTTTCTAACTATAAATATTAAGACAAGCAAAAGATACTTAAATTAAGCTGATCTCCAACACCCAACAAATTAAAGGAGATATCCAAGGCAACATTTAGAGTAGTGGAGGAGAATTTCCTTTCTGAAGACAGGCTTTTTATCAGTAATAGTACCAATCCTATTAATCTAACGAAACATTTCAGTGGTATGCAGCCATTAAGGGTATAACTTGGACTTCCGCATCATGCAGCAAAGTAATACAGTGTAAAAGACCTGTACTCGTTTTGGCAGTCTTACTTGGTCAAAAATCGTACTATATGCCACACTCTGTGATAGGAATTGATGGTTTTGGTTTAAATACCACTCTGGCGAGTAGTGATCCATTCCAACTGGATTTGTAGCGATTCATAGCCAAAACAGGCTCAACAGAACGTCGTGCACATGTTGAGCTCAGCAGTGATCAAAAGATTTCTTCTATCAATGCTACTTTTGGGCAGCGACATCCAGCTTAATCCTGGGCCAAATTGGAAATATCCCTGTGGTGTATGCAATAAGGCAGTTAAAAGAAACCAGAAAGGGATACAATGTGATCATTGTGATTTGTGGTATCACACGAAGTGCTGCTCCGTTGGGGACGAAATGTACCAGATCCTAGCTAATTCGTCTTGTACCTGGAGTGGATGTGTGTGGACTGCAGGCTACCCAGTTTTTCTGACTCGCTATTTGAGACCTCATTAGACTCATTTAACTCCTTTTCGTCTCTGGAATTATTATCACAGGAATTATCACAGCAGTCATCTTTTACTACGCCCTTGAATGATAGATCTAAAGAGAAGAAACGTTCAAACAAGAACAATTTAACCAAGCTGAAAGTCTGAGTCTAAATTGTAACAGCATCAGACGTCAGCATAAAAGTGGCCTTCTTAAAACCCTTATTGATTGTGAGAAACCTGATATTATCTAGGCTCTGAATCAAAGTTGGACTCATCAATTTCTAATGTTGAAGTTTTCCATGCGACTATGAGATCTTCCAAAAGACAGAATAAGTGAAAATCCTGGTGGAGGGGTTTTCATTGCTATCCATAATACAATTCTTGCGACACACCAACCAAATCTTGATAGCAATTCTGAAGCCATATGGGTTAAATTAGAGTTTGTCAAGCAAAAACCTCTGTATTTAGCATCAGTTTATTGCCCACCAGGATCCCAAGAAGGGGCTCTTGATGAGCTTGAAAACTCCTCGCTTTCTCTTCAATCCAATGGATCATGTCCACGTGTTATACTTACAGGTGATTTTAATGTACCAGATATTATGTGGGAGCAGTTGTCAGTATCTTCAAATCCACAATATCCCATGGCCTATCCTTGAATCAAAAGATGTTAAGCGTTGTTGAAAACTCTGGTTTGACACAATTGGTGACCTTCCCAACCAGAGGAGAGTCAATATTAGACCTTGTTTTATCTAGCCATTCTGACTTAGTATCCAATATTCATAGTACAGAAGGCATAAGCGACCACTCAGCGGTATCCTTTGACTTAAATCTGACAATTAAATTGAACAAGAAAAAGCCAAGGTCTGTATATAAATTTAGTAATACTGATTTTAATGAGGTGAGAATGGATGCTACAGAGCTTGGCAAAGCCTTCTTTGCTAGAAATCGTTTGGATTATTCAGTTGAGGATAATTGGCAATTTTTAAAAACCGGTCTGGTGGAAATCTTACACAAGAGAGTCCCCACAAAGAAACTGGGGTTATGGAGTGATACCCCATGGATGACAAGTGATTTAAAAAGATTGCTAAGGAAGAAGAAAAGATTATATAACAACTGCAAGAGATCAAATAACCCAGGTGACAAGCAGAAATATCGTCAATTTCAAAAACACTTGAATGGGAAATTATGTAAGGCTCAAGATGATTTTATAGCAGCAACACTGGATATCGAACCTAGCGATAAACCAAGAAGTTTTGGTCTTATATAAAGGCTAAGAGACAGGATCAGATTGGCGTTCCTCCCCTAATGAGTGATACAGGAATTAAAGTTGATAGTATTTACACAGGAAGATGTATCATCTATTCCCAATACAGCCTCTTGTGGTACAGCTGGTATGGATCCAATAATTTTTGATGTTGAGGGAATAAAAAAGCTCCTTCAGAACCTTGACTGCAAAAAGGCAAATGGTCCAGATGATATCCCTACTCGACTTATCAAGGATACTGCTCCTGAGATTGCTGAAGTAGTATGTTTTCTGTTTAACCAATCTTATAGTTTAAGTCAGCTTCCTACAGATTGGTGTAAAGCTAATGTTGTACCAATTTTCCAAAAGGTGCTAAACAAGATCCTAATAATTACAGACCAGTATCTCTTACTGTGGCCTTGTGTAAAGTGATGGAGCATGTCATCTATCTGAGCATTGTGTAGCATTTGGAGCATAATAACATCTTGTATTCCAAACAACATGGTTTTAGAAAGAATCATTCGTGCGAAAACTCAACTCTGCTCGTTATTGAAGACCTAGCAAAGAATTTGGATGAGGGATCTGAAGTTGATCTACAGATTTTTGATTTCAGCAAGGCCTTTGACAAGGTACCCCATCAGAGATTACTCTCAAAATTGAATTATTATGGAATTCAGGGAAAAACACTTGCTTGGATTAATTCGTGGCTTACAGAGAGATTTCAGCGGGTAGTTGTGGATGGTGAAGCTTCTAGCTTTGTTAAGGTCACCTCAGGAGTACCACAGGGTACAGTTCTGGGTCCTCTTATGTTCTTTCTGTTTATAAATGACATTCATGAGAATTTAGACAGTACCTTGAGACTATTTGCTGATGATGCATTTTATACAGATCAATCAACACAATGAATGACAGTGTTATCTTGCAGAATGATATTGACAAATTATTATCTTGGAGCAAGACATGGCAAATGCAGTTTAATGTGACTAAATGTCATACAATGAAGATATCAAGGAAGGGGAGTTATGTTATCTAACGACCCTAAGATGGAATTCTCATGTGGAAAATATTGTGGTCAAAGCAAATAAGTCACTTGGTTTTGTAAGGCGCAACCTTTACCCTTGTTCTGAAAAAACAAAACGTTCAGCTTATGTAACCATTGTGAGACCAAATTTGGAGTATGCTACTGCTGTGTGGGATCCATACAGACAAGAACAGATTGATTCAATTGAAGCAGTCCAGCGGCGTGCAGCCAGATTTATCAAAAGAGACTATAACAGATTTCTTCCTTTACAGAAATGCTACAGTCATTAGATTTAGATCTTTTAGAGGATAGACGTAAAGCCCATCGATTGAATATATTTTATTTAGCAGTTAACAATTTGATTGCATTGCCTATACCTAATTATTTTTTACCTAAACAGCGTTTTACTAGATCATTTTCTAATGATTCATTTATTCAAGCCAATTGCAATCATGATTATTATTTTTATAGTTTCTATCCAAGGACAATAAGGGACTGGAACTCTCTACCAAGTGGCATTCGTACTAGTGCCAATTTTTCATTATTTAAAGATCACTGTTTCTCAGCTATTAGAAATAATTGATTGCTGTAATTTATATTATTTTTTTAATATTATCTATATCTTATTTATTTGTATATATGTATTTTTTATCGAGAAATAATTTATCATTTGAAATTGTAATATATTACTGTTCTGAATTTATAAGTGTTTTTTAATTATTATTATTATTTTATTTATTATTTTTATTTATATCGACTTGATGCGAAAGTGTTGTTGATTAATAAATGTAGATGTAGATGTAAGACAACTGATAAAGACCTGGTCAAATGTGTACAATGTGATTCACCAGCAACATGCAATTCACAAATTAAAAGTCAGTGCCAGACATTATTGTGCTTGAAATTGTCAAGAAAAATGATGGTCCACTGCCATATCATCCATACCTGGAGGAGAACAAGCTTGTTCAGGGAAATACTTAATTACAAGCTTGTGGTGATCATATGTTGTGGTTCAATTTTTAATTTCCTTTGTTTTGTACTCATTATCATACATTACCATAAATGTACACAAGAACAAAGGAAAATAAAAATTAAACCAAGGATAAAATTGAACTACAACACATGCACATATACTATTGTCGCGCAAGGAGCCATTACTGGAGTGATCTTTTTGTACAAGGGACTTCCTCAAGGAACTTAAAAACAGGATGGTATAGCCATAATGGACTCAATAATGGTGGAAATGCTACCCACATAAGTGGAAAATCTATTCATTCCGATGGACAGTATCTTTCTTTGATCTTTTATGAAAAGGTTTACAACACTGGAAAGCAAATTGGATGTAGTGGAAGACAGAATGTGAGAACATGGCAGGAAGCCTTTAGGTGAAAGTGGACTGACTCCACCAAGAAAGAAATAGAAATTGCCTAAAATTAAACTGTGTATATTTGCTCCAGACATGTAATTGTTGTGTTTTTATTTTTTTTCCCAAAAAAAACCTTGAGTAGTAAAGTTTTAATTAAACCAGTTTCATTTTCATTTTTTCTTTGTACCAGTGTCATCACATAGGTTTAGTTATGCACATGTCATCGGCTTCCCCGTGGGGTCGACTCCCGGGCCTACTAGGGAGATATGTGGAGGAATACAAGGAGATGGATGGGATTCTTTGTCCGAGGGTAGGGGAAAATCTTGACATTGTTTTACAATCAAAGATTAGGGGTGGGAGAATTCACAAGTTTGAAAAGGATGTCATGGGGATTTTCAGCTGAGAGACACCTCACCGGGTGACTTTCCAGGGGAAATTCCTCAAGTTTGCTTGACTGATTTTACAATCCTTCTGGTTGGCCTGGGGGTCGACCCCGCGGGGAAGCCGATGACATGTACATTATCAAATAGCACAAACGAATGTCTATCTCTGAGTTAAGTGTTTCTACTACAAATACCATAAATAGAACACCCGATTGACATTTTACAAAGACAAAAAAAAAAATAGTGGAACTGAAAAATTGCGAGTTATACACGGGGATAATTACTGTTTGCTCAGTACCCTGTTTTACCACCAGGCCAATAAGCTTATAATTTCTAGCTCAAGAGGCTTTTTCATGCGAAGAGAAATACATTTACAAAATGTTGCCTTACCTTGATCTCGGAGAACCTACTGTACGTTAAAAGGGACGCCCGCGAAGAAGTAAATTTTCCAAATTGAAGGCTTCGAAATAAAAAATCCTTGAATAAAACTAAAAAGAAGCACTTCGGGATGGAGGGGTCCTGTGGGATGACAAACTCTGCCATGCGCAGTACACGAATCCGCTGACTGATGCCTCTACCTAGCTAATCTGCGGCAAGCACAAACTCTCGCGAGTTTCAAGTTTCTTTTAGCTATGAATGATTTATTTATGATTATAAACACACGGCATTTATGGAAAGCAGGCATTTTCTTATTGCTATTTATTTATTTATTATTATATTTTTTCTGTCGTTTTAAGGTTTTGTAATTAGTATATTTAACAATGTAATTAATGTAATTTAGAATTTACTTTAAGTCCTGATGTTTTACCCGTGTATAAATAAAGTTAAATAAATAAAGAAATAAATAAATAGATGATTGCTTGCAAGTTGTGAGACCATCGTTGGATTTCATTTAAGAGAATGTATGGGAAGTTGCTCCCCCCATCCACCCCTGGAATCGAAAGTATTCGAAAGGGTACCATTTGTCAATGGAAGGTATACGAAAGGAGTACGTTTTCTGTCAAAAATGGTATACAAAAGGGTAAGGGGTCGGAGCATCCCCATATTAATTTTTTGTACTCTCCTCTCCCCCCGGTCGGTAGCTTTTCTAAAAGCAAGAAAAGCTAGAGGGGGGCTTATATCCGGGAGCCCTTGTAATCAGATGTATTTTGTTGTTAGTATATTTTAATTATTCTACATGCACGAATAGTTTTTAAATTACGGCAGGAGCCCATGAATACGGTTGTT
>JAEMWC010002287.1:0-44711 GCA_016490735.1 Pachyseris speciosa | reverse complement strand
AGGACTACAAAAAAGACAATATTGAAACAATTGATGCTCAACCAGAAATTTTGATGGATAGTACAATTGAGGCTCAACATTGTGTAGACACTCAAACACTGCCAAAAGTAATACGTCTTATGAACACTAACGAGAAAATGAATCGAAGAAAAATTAAAGCAGTAATAAGGTATCACAGACCTAATAAAAGAAAGGAACCTGAACAATATTTCCATCATTTGCTAATGCTATATTATCCGTGGAGAGATGAAACAAGTCTTCTTGGTAATGATAAGACTTATGCATCTAAATTTTACGAAGCTGATGTTCAAGCTACTGTAGAACAGAACAGAGAAAAGTTTGAACCTGATAGAAGCAGTAACAGAAGCATTAGAATGGCTAAGGAACAACCAAGACAATATAATTCAATCATATGATTCGACTGGTGATCAAGAAAATGCAGACTTACAATCGGAGAATTACCATGAATCAATAGTTGAAGAGTCATTTAATAAACAAGAGCCGTCGCATCTTGCATGGGACTCCCACACTAATGAAAATAGAGGCTCAACTGGAATAACAATGTACCATCAACCAGCTGAAATATCTGATGATCAACTGAGAGAATCTGTTAGATCTTTAAACCAAAAACAACGTCAAGCATATGACATAGTCCTATCATGGTGTAGAATTAAGCAGAAAAATTTAAACAGCTTAAAACCAAAAGAAGTTGAACCAATTCATCTATTTATTACAGGAGGTGCTGGTGCAGGAAAAAGTCATTTAATAAAAACAATTTATCACACTGTAGTCAAGACCTTTCGATATGGTTCTAGGAATCCTGAAAAGCCCACTGTCTTACTACTAGCACCTACTGGAGTAGCTGCCATTAACATTGATGGCACAACAATAAATTCTGCTTTAGCAATACCGAAAGATATAGGTGATAGACTTAATGCTATGTCAGATCAGAAACGAACTCAAATGAGGCTTTCATTATCAGAACTTAAGCTAATAATAGTTGATGAAATTCCATGGTCTCTAACATTACTATGCTTCACATGCACCTAAGATTAAATGAAATATTTGCCACTTGTAATTCAGAGTTATTTGCAGGTCAAAGTGTAATTGCTGTAGGTGATCTGTACCAATTACCTCCAATACGTAGGAAATGTGTTTTTTGAAAACTATAACAATGATACATTGAATCTGTATCATCCTTGGCACATCTTTAAAATAATTGAGCTTACACAGATAATGAGACAAAAGATGACCAAGCCTTCACAGAACTATTAAACAGATTTAGAACTGGATCACAAACTGAAGAAGATATACAGTGCATCCAGTCCAGGTCAATCAATACATCAGATGATGACTATCCAACAGATGCTCTGCATATATGGGCTGAGAATAACCCTGTTATGGAGTATAACAATGTAAAACTTGAGGAAATATCTAAACCTCTATACCAACTTAAAGCAACAGATCAATATCCTTCTAATGTCTCAAAACAAGATATTGATAGAGTACTAGCTAGAGGAAGGTCAGAAACTGGTGGACTTGATTTTGAAATTTTTGTCAAGGAAACAAGTAGAGTCATGCTTACCACTAACATTGACATAGCAGATAGGCTTATTAATGGTCAAATGGGTACTATTGCAAAAATAGATATCAATCAAATTACACAGAAACCATCCATAATTTACATCAAGTTTGATGATCGTTTAGCTGGAAATACATTAATTAACAAATGCAACAACCAGTTTGCAAAAGAGAATGACTAGTGCCAATCAAACGTCTATTAACAGGATTTAAAGTAAGACCTGGTAAACCATCATCACCAGAGATACAAAGAATGCAATTTCCTATAGCACTAGCATGGCTTGCACTGTACATAAAGTACAGGGTCTCACATTAGACAAAGTTGTTATAAGCTTTGATTTGTTTAAACAAAGTACTTTAACTTTGGACAAGTATATTTGCAATAAGTCGATCTAAAACGTTACAAGGGATTCATGTACTTGGTCAAATTAAACACAAATATGTAAAAATAAATCCAAAAGTACATGAAGAATATGATAGACTAAGAAACATTGAAGCAACCAATTCAACTCAGTTCTTAATGAATGACGAAAAACTGATGACTATAAGTCTTTTAAATATTAGGTCTCTCAAGAAACACAGTATTGATATCAAGTTCGATTCAAATATTAATAACAGTGATTTAATAGCTTTAACAGAAACACAGCTTCTACCTCAAAGCAATGACAATGATATTAAAATGAATTTGGAACCATTTATGTTGCACAGACAAGACCACAATACAGACAGATTTTCGAGTTTAGCCGTTTGCATTAGAAGTAACATTAAAATACAGAAATGTGAATATTTTTCAGAAATAAATGCAGCTAAGTTTGATCTTTATAATAATATAAAATAAGTTCAGTACAACACTTCTTCTATTATATAAAAAATGCACTTCGCATGTTTTACGGTATGTAGAAAGTCTTAGATATATTATCACCACTAATGACATTGATGTCATCCTGGGTGATTTTAACATAAACTACTTTAACAATGATGAAGTTAAATCACTTAAAGAAATGATGTTCTTTCAATTATTCACAAGTTGTACAAAGTCCAACATTGTTTCTTCTGGGAGTTTACTAGACCATGTTTATGTAAAACCATGCTTTGAAGTTCAGCACTGTGTAATTGCTGTTTACTACAGTGATCATGACAGTGTTAAAGTTATCATTACAAAAAAGTGATATAATGTACCATAACTATTATGAAATTTATTTGCAATATTCTAGTCACAATGACATCAAATTAAGAATTGAAAAGTCATCATAATTTATTATATACATATTAGCTGCAGTAAATAAACTATTGATATATATTAGTTGTAATGCTAGAATTATAATGAGATATTAATGACAGGGCATCTTCGAGTGCCGTTGCATCTTCTGAAAGGTGCAAAAATACTCTTCATAATATCACCAGGTAAGATTTACAAATAGCAAATACAATTCAAGTACAGTGAAATATAATTTTGCTAGTAACTATTTTCCTGATATGCTTCTTTGATTTAAAGTTTCAGGTTGTTATACAACACAAGAAGTATTCTGCTGAGGAGCATTCTTCATTTGAACTATTCAACTGCAAGAAAATTTATGTGTATATGACAAGGACAACTACAATAACTTTGTGATGTTAATCGTAACCTAAATGTTATTCGAGGATAACCACAGTACAACTATCATCTTAATGATGACTACACGATAATGATGGTTTAAATTCTTATCATCGCAGCAGCTAACTACAGTACAATGATCATCCTAATGGTGACTAGACCATAATAACAGTCAATGTTTATGCCAGCACAAGTACGTATGGAATGCAACTATCATCTTAATGGTGAATAGATTACAGTGGTTCCTTAAATGGTATTTAAAAGCAGCACAAGTACATTACAGCTATATATATTATCTTGATGTTTACATCATACTGATGACCCAAATAACTTATTGCAGCAGAACTGGAACATTTACTATCACTGTACAGGAGATCACAGTGTTAAATATTCTGAATACTAAATCAAATGTGAGCAGAACTACACTAAAACTATTATCTTATAATGGAGTACAGTGTTAGCATTTATACAAAATACAAGCACAACAACTGTAGAAGTATCATGTTAAGATAAGTAAAGCACAATGGCAGTCTAAATAATTACTATAGTAGCACAACTACACTCATAGAACTACATTGTAATTTACTAACTTAACCTTTGAATAGTAGCCTAAGTACTATGGCAACACAACTACATATAGAACTTGTGACCTTTAGTAAATAATAATAATAATATATCACATTTATATTGTGCATTTTCTATACAATATTCAAATTACAACACATTACAACACTGGCCAGGGACTTTGCCAGACTGCTTATAACGCAGTTTAGAATTAATGAAGTTAAGTTATGAGTGCCGCCGTAATATCAATATCATATAAGACAGACACCAGGGGTGGTCACTGCCAGAGTTTTGTTACGTCGCTAGTGGTTCTTTTACGTCCCACAGAATCAGAGAATTATGAAGAGTTGTGAGACAGGGCCTACAGTTTATTGTCCTTATGCGAGAAGACTAGAAAGTCTAACCATTTGTAGATGTCATTACAAAGGCAGCACTTTCTCCTCATTTATTTAAAGACCCTGAGTGTTGCTCCGGACGGGATTTGTACCTGCGACCTCCCGCACGGTCGTCCGGTGCTCTCCCACTGAGCTAACCAGTCGGCGGTTATGAAAGAGACAGAAAATGTCAACTTGAATACCAAATGCCAGTACAACTACACTACAAGAATTATGATCTTATAATGACATAAGACCACGAAGCCACAGTAGAATAAATGCTAAAGCAGCCTAAGTATAATAGAACTATCATTGTATGATCACTAACCTACAACAGTGGTCTGATTTGTTTGATAGCACAAGTATAGCTGTAGAAGTTAATTTTTTTATAAGAGAGCACAATGTTAGTTTGAATACTAAATGTTAAAACAACTACAGTGAAAAGTTATGTCATCTTACAATGATTAGGCTACAGTAGTACGTTAAAACTGTAACATGTATACAACTTGAACAATAAATAATACGAAGAAATGTAGTGTAATTTTATGCTATAACATGGTTGAATATTCAACTATTATTCAAAATGCATAACTTGAAAACAGTCATCTTAAGACGTGAACAATAAAACATCTGAGGTAGGCTATGAAAACTATGCTAACAATAGGACTATTAACGTTGTCATTGTTTAAAATTAAACAACTTTAGTTATCCTACAAAGACATTCATGAGTCAATCTGTTATTAAATTTTTTATGTGTAAAACAAGCTTATGTTTTTTTCTAAAGAAGACAATAAGTCTTTCAAAATATCATATTCAATTGTTTCAAAATAACTGTCCGAAGGTCCCTTTGAAAAATGAATTATTTTTTGGTGAGTGTTGTTGCTACCGGTTTTGTATTCGTAGACTTTCAAGATTCCAAATTGAGTCCCATGAGAGAGGATTCTGTAGCTGTAAGGTAACACTAACTTACCGTTGTCCTCTTCTTTAAAGCATTGCATAGAGTTGTAAATAATGTGAAATCAAATGTTTAATTAAGGATAGTCATACCTTTTGTATTTTGTGGGACACATATTCTTTTTGGCGCATTTTGGCATTCAGTTCACTACCTTCATAAGACAAACTGTAGCAACAAACGCACCGAACGAGAACTCTATAAATGTTTCTACAATTTACTGCAATGCAGACATGTTGCCAGACGACCAAATTTGGACATTACGAACAAGAGGCCATATTTAATTGAAGAAACTGAGGAGTATTGGGGACAAGCTTGGTTGGAGGGCTACGCCTCGACCCCGCCTACTTCGCCCAACCGCAGCTTTTTACGTTTTAGCACAATTGAACATCAGCCTGGTGCATACGTGGCAAACTAATTAACATTCGCGCTGTAAAAACTATGCACGATTTGACTTCATATTTTTCAACCGCTGATATCAGCTTTATTTAATGCAATTATATCAAGAGTCTGTCGAAAGGATTCAAATGAAATATATTCATTTCATTATCTACTTTTTTTGACATTTTAGAAGAAAGATGCAGAACTTCGTAGTCTGCCAGCAAGCTCTCCCGGGGGTAGGGGGTGGGGAGGAAATGAGACAAGGAGAGCTTGCACTCGTCTCTCATAAATTTGAATCTCTGCGTTCAAAAATTGGACGAAAAATGCTGATTGGCTGATTTGACTGAGTGATGATGACGTGATCTATCATCGAGCGTGCAGTTTGTTTCGTTTTTGTCCGGAAAAGGCGAGGCATTTATATTCGCGAAGCGAAAAATTCTCCAAATAGATGAACTGTCCGTCAGATTTGAAACCAGAACAGCGTCTAGGAGTCGATAGGTTACTTCAAAGCAAAGATGTTCTCGCTGTTTTTCCGACATAATTTGGCAAAAATATCAGTGCGCGCCGCTGCAATCTAAAATAATTGGTCGCAGACAATATTGTTTGTTTTCCGACTTCAAAGGTTATCGACGACCAGGTCGTCGAAGCTCGAAGTTTGGGATCTCTGTTGCGATTCGCGTCATCCTTGGTCCAACCTCCGATACTTTAACTTCATTCTCCAGCGTAGCAAACTTTGGGTTTACCGCGTTCAATGTGGCCGCAATAAATCTTAAAGCTTCGCTGGTTTTTCGTATTTTTGTAGCTCACGGTAGGCATGAAATGAGAAGTTATTTTTTTTCGCGGCGATTCCCGTCTTTTGCATTGCGTGTGCCAAAGTTGTTCTTTCGTGTTCTTTCCTGTTCGACGGAACAAACAAATTTCCAATTTGCGTTGATTGCTCAAATTTTGACAGCTTAGCTAACCGGAAGACATAGGCAGTAAACTTCCATTCCATTTTTCCCTCTTTCCACCTCGCACTCTTCTCTCTGATTGCGGGGAATCTTGTTGTACAGGGATTTACACTAACTTCAAGGTTTCTTGTGTGCCTGTTTGTACAAGCTATAGCTCGCATAGAGGTATTTTGTTGCAAAACGATTATGCAGATTACTGACGACAGTTCAGTTTTATATACAAACATGCATATGACAAAGTTAAAAACTATATAAAACAAATTGCGCACTGTATCTGTATAACGATCTTAAAGGAGGGGGGACGGGGAGTTGATTTTGACGACAAAAAAAATTTGCAATTTCATATTTCAGGAACAATAAAATGAGGATTTTATATTTCAAAATAAAAACAGCGATTTTCTTCATAAGTATACCTCATGTAGGGGGAACGAAATGGACAGAGGGAACATTATAGACCTTTGCAGGAGTACCTTTGCAATAGTTAAATACAATATCTTTAGTTTTCCATTTTTGTGTTAAAAATAAACGATGGTCTTTCATATATAATGAAAGTAAAAAGAAGACCGCCCCTTTTCGCCTAAAAACTTGTAAGTTAAAGAGCCACAAATAAATAAATAAATCCACATAGGATATAAGCATCGTTTGTTTTATATTTGTTACAGTTTCTCTCATATTTCACAATGTCTGTACATTTTGATTTTGTAAAGTAGTTCAAAAATAATGGTCTCAGAATAAAAAGGTGAAAAACTAAAAAAAAGAAATCTTTTCAAGCCTAGCACGAAACTCGTTAAAGATAGTCAACATCCATATCAGAACTGACGATAATATGCTACGAATATCTAATTAGCAACATTTAACATGCGTATGCTATATATTTAAAGGAAGCTCAATTTCGCTAGTGCTTTCAGTAAGGCCATGTCGGATAAAAAGTGTGGCTTTCGGCAGCGTACAAGCAACGCTACAATCAAACGAAAAGCAAAAGAAAGCAACGTCGTTCGTTCTATTTCAATACTTCCCAACCTAGAGGTAATATGCGAATCTTATTTGACAGTTAATTATAATCAGAATTCACTGTTCACAGTTATCACGGAAATCAGATTTTAGAACCCCAAAACGGTCATTATTCATTTCATAGAAAAACAAAAAGGTAATTCACGGCTGACGAAAACACCGTTTACCATTTTCCTGTATATTATATAGCACTCCTTTGTACAGCATGGCATAACATAAAACCGTAACATATTTCGTCTATTTTACACAGCAGTAAAATCTCCGGAGTTAATATCGATATATTTTTAACGATATAAACAAAAATATTTTACAAAATAGAAGTTACGTGAAAATACTTTGGGCTACTATACAACACAAGTTGTACGTTTGTCCAAAACATGCATCACAACGTAAAATACTGTGTATGCTAGTAAAAAACTAACTGAATAAAACAACTATAATAAGAATATGTTTATAATTAGCTTTTGTTCATGTGAATACACAGTGTTATTTGAAATATTTTTTAAATTCTGTCAAGATTAAAAGTTTAGGAAGCTGCAGACTTAATCTCAGTAACGATGCGATTATTAGTGTTAAAGGTTATGCTAAGATTGTTCAACAGTAGAAGACTCTCTGCAACGGAATTTTCATCTGCGAGATTGGTCTCATCCAAAAGACTGCTGATCACATTTCGGTATGCCAAAAGGGAAACTTTCTTTTCATCTTTGGATGTGACAACAAATTTGACTCTGAAATCTTTAGAACAATCACGTACTCGCATTGTATGGCCACATCGATCGCATCTCGCAAACAGGGTAGCAGAAGTTTGCATTATGGGCTTTCTGCAGTTCATACAGCAACAAATTTTCTCGACTTTTTCAACGCTGCTGATTTCTGAAACAGTGATGACTGCTGAGGTAGGGCCGAGAGATTCATTGGGATCGTCGTTCATGGTAAGATTCTGGAGGACTTCGTTCACTACAGCTGTAAATCGGCTGTGCATCATCGTCACCAACTTTTTTTGTCGTGACCAGGTACGAACTTGCAATGGACGCATTTCATAGACTGAGCCTACGTTTATTTTCTCAATATTTTCTTGCCAAACATCTAAACGAATGCAACCAGAAGAATCGCAAAGTATCGCCTCAGCTAATCTCAGTTCACCATTTTTATCTCCTGCTTGCACTGTTTTCTTTGGAAGAATTTGGACAACTTTTGCTATTATTCCGACTACATCCCAGTCTTGATATTTTTCGAAGACATCAGATATTAAAACTTGAGGACAGATTAATGATGCATTTTCGTTGAACTGAAAGGCATACTCTGATTGATCAGGGACGGATAGTTTGCACATGTCGTTGATTATTAGTTTCTTTCCATCAGCTGTGAAAATGTAATTCTGTATTTTCACTGGTGTGCGACTCTCTCCACTCTTGGACAGAATACCACGTTTGCCACTAGAGTATAATAATGCTTCCTTAATTTCTTGGTGTGAAGTTTGGATAGTAAGTGTGGAATAGTCAAAACTGTTGCTTTTGTTCCTTTTGACGGGAGACAAAGTATGTACATATCCAATTATTGGCACTTTTCTTTTGTGTGGGGTGTTTGGAGTGCCCGAGGAAGAATCAGCATTTTGTGTAGTAGGCTCTGTGCTTTTTTCTTTGGACCGTGGCTGTTCAGAAAGCACAACTAAGATGGAGCTACAGTCTTCAGTATTGCCTGATTCCTCTGAGTTGGGAGCTGTTGAAATAGAAGCAGCAGGTATGCTCTCTTCTGTTTTTGCTTTCATTTTTGTCTTAGTTTTTCCTCGCAGAGACGGATACCTTTCAGCCGACATGGTCTTACTCAAAGTGTAATCAAAACTCGGCTCACTTCATATAAATAGGAGACGGATGCTAAATGTTGCTTAATTAGTTCAATTAGTGGCACACCAATCATTGAACTGCATTTTGAAAGATTTTTCGAGAAAACATGGATTTTTTTGCTCGCAAGATGAATACATTGATAACTTAAAAAGGTGTTAGAGAGTTCTCTTATTCCATTGCATTTGAAAGTGACAAAACATTTTCAAATGCTCTCAAAAACATAAGCAGGTATAGTAAAAAAAAATAGTTCTAAGCAAATAAGTTTTTAAATCACCTCATTTCCCAACAGAATCTGGTTGAAGATTTGGGTCAATGTACCGACTATCAAACTTAACGAAACTGTAGTTAAGGCATAAGTTTTAGAGGCAGCAAACTGCAAATTATTTTTTCGCTGCGATAAACGTTGCACTGTTGAAAACGTATTGCCCCTTTATACTGTTTTTATTAACCGAATATCAATTTTTTAAAAGATTCTAAATGTTAGCAATCAAGGCATCAGCTGTTACACCACTTATGCACGTGGTATTGACGGTGTAGATAGTATTTCTTATTTTCACTAATTCTTGCACAAAATAACTTCTACAGAAATTTTATCTCGACAATTTTATGTCTAACTACCCTCTGATAGTTGTTCTAAGATCATTCTACTCATAAATTCTTGTAGCGTCATTAGAACAATGATAACTTAAAAAAACTATTAACGTGTTTCTTCATTGAACTACGTTTAAAAATTAGAAAATATTATAACATTTGTTGACTTATACGGAGCTATGGTACAAAATATGGTACAAGTCTTGGAATGACGTTATTGCTGTTCCCTAGGAACGTTTAGCTGAAGGCAAGTTAATGAACTGACTGTCCAATTTAATTGAAATGAGACAAATTACAGTTCAGTTGTCACTCTTATATGTAAATGCACGTATACCTAAAATATTTTTATATTAAAATAAATAGTTGCCTCTGTTTAAAACGCATTGCATCGTATCACTTTTCATAAGCTGAAAAAAGAACAATATCAGTCGACCATTGTCTGTTATATAACCGAGGTGGTAGTTGAAGAAGCTTTATTCGTGATTTGCATTAAGTCTCCCTGCGGACCACACCCACACCAACAATTTCATGTCCAAGCAAATCGTCGTGCTTATTTCGAGATTAGTGTACTGATGAATTGTCTTTGAATGATGAAAAAAATATTAATCTAAAAAGCTGTTGACGTATTGCATTATGCGACTACCTTCAAAACTTACAAAACATTTTTCAATTCATGTGTATCAATAAGGAGTTATCGTACAAAGATGCTTCTCAGTGAAATTTGTTTCTAATTACCTTAGTTTTCAAACACCTTTTCGTTGAACATAGCTTAATCTAGCGCCTGTCAAAATATAAGTGAACTCCTATAAAATGCATTTAAGTTGTAACAATTAGAATCACTGTTCAAAAGAAAAACAATTTTTTATGAAAGCAACACTTGAATAAACTATTTTCGGCAGTATAAACAAATAGCAGCTAAAACACTTACAACTTAAGTGCAATTTATACTATTCCACTTATATTTTGACAGCAGCTAAATTAACCTATATCCAACAAAAACCTGTGAGACCCATTGAGACCCATTTCTGTACAATAACTCCATTACTCATACAAATGAATTTGCAAATGTTTTGCAATTTTTGAACGCAGTCGCATAACAGAATACCTCAACAGCTTTTTACATTGACATTGTTTCGGTTACTCAAAAAGAATTCATCAGTGCACAAATCTTGGAACAAGCATGACAGTTTGCTTGTAGATGAAATTGTTCGTGTGCCTGTCGTTCGCAGGATGAGGTAGCGCAAATTACGAACAAACCTTCTTTTACTACTAGCTGCGTAATGTAACAGACGATAGTAGACCGATATTGTTCTTTTTTGAACTTATAAAAAGTCATACGATGCAATGCGTTTCAAACAAATACAACCATTTTTTTTAACAAAAAAATATTTTGCTTATTTATACGTGCACTTTACATATAAAGCCACAACTCAGGAAAGAATGCCAAACAAAACAAACTTATCACAGTGCATTGTTATCACGTCGGTAAACCTTTGAAAAATATAATTTGGTCATTTTGATAACCGTTTCACAATAACTTTCGACACGCAAAATATTTTTCATCCGAAAAAGCAATATCACAATGTCATTTGCGATAAAGTGATTCCATTACCAGACAATAAATGACACTGAAATCGCCAAACACTCAGTTGATACGTATAGTTGCATGGCAAAGACATGGATAAAGAATTAAAAAAGAAAGTTCATATGTTGGCTAAATGGAGTAAGTATTTCATACACTGGAAATCGTTTCTTTTCCAGATAAAAATTAATTTCATTTATTTTTGAATCTTTTGTCTCATAAGATAATAATTTTTTTTTCTTTTTCAGTCTGTATTTTCTGTTACACAACAAAGTGTGGAGTAGTCCCGGATTGGGTGGTCCTACCATGCGACCATCTAATTTGTATCGACTGTTTTTTAAAACACAAAGAAAGACTAAAATTAATTAAAAACTGTGGATGTGGGCAAGTAGACATAGAATTCTGTATTTACAATTTTGATTCATTGAATTAAAGACCATCAGTACACAAAAAGATATAAAACATACTTAAAATCTGAAACTATTTTTTTTCATTATCATTTCCAGTGAGGCTTTTGACGAGGACATATATTCGTATGTGTTACGAACAAACTCAACATGTAAGTTTCATTTTGTTATAGATAACATTTGTCACAGATTTGAGAAATAATTCTTTTATATTAAATTACGACATCGTCTCGGCAAAACGACGTTAGTATTAATCATTTTAACTTTCTACTAATGAAAAAAATACTAAAAATTTTCATTTCCACTATTTCAGATCACGATTTCATAACAAAACTTGAAGCTAAAAAACACAACTAGAAAAAAAAACGATGTGCCATATCTAGAGGTAAGAAATATCTACAAGAGATTTTACCAGCAAGTTGTATACTATAATTAAGTTATTGTTTTGACCATACAGTATAAACAACTTTTCTTTCTTATTCTTCTTGTCTAAAGTAGCATAAGAGCAATCAATATATATTTTATTATATTAAATTGAGTTCCGCACAATAGAAAGTAACATGAATAATGCATATTTTTTATCGCATGTATATAAAATGACCAACACAACCTTTTCCTCCAAGGAAGTTTGCTATTATCTTGATAAGCGTAGGGGAAAATTTTGTCGGGGACAGGTGACTCTTATTTGCCCAAATGAAACTTGTATCTCACTAATGCAATGAGGTGTCTCTTTTTCGTTACCCAATTGAATTTGTCTTGACCATTAATTCACGAAAACCCAAGAAAAAATATTTCAAACGTTTAAAATACATTAAGAGACAACTTCATTTATTTAAGCCTAGAGGAACTACGATTACTTCGCACCAGTTCAAAATTTTAAAAACGCTTTACATGTCATTTTGCAACGTCGTATTCATAATATGGCGCTGTTAAAATTATTGGTTATCGTAATACTATTGCTGAAGTGGATCTACAATTTATAAAAAGCACATTTGAGAAAACGATGACCCAACGCTGGACCATCTAGGGGACTGGGGAATATGCTGCCTCGAAAAGACTTTCAAATATCAGTCCACTAAAATACGATCGACTTTTCAGCGTTCTAAAAAACATACCAAACAGTTCTAATTATTCTGAATTCAAGTCAACTGTCGTAGGTTTCGTAGTTACAAAAATTAACTTTATACTATCAAAACAGACAAGTTAAAAAAATTAAAATACAAATTTTCTGTTTATTTTTGTAATACCCTAATCGTCGACTAATTTTGCTCAAATAACTACGACTAGAACAGAACTAATTTCCCCGCGTCGTCCTGCCCCGAATACTTATGATTATCTTCAACTATTTGTCTTTGTTTTCAAAATATTAATTAGCGTCTGAGCATGGTCTCTCGGAGGGTGACGGGTCGAAGAACGAAAAAATGGAGTGGACTTTCTATTCTATTTAAAAATATTTTCTTTTTGTTTCAGATGAGAAATGCACCATAAACTACCAAAAAAAAGAACATAACAACAGTTGCCACCTGGATGCCATCAGTGTAATTTAAGGAATCTCAAGAATGTGACGACTTAGATACTTCCCTGTTTTCGAATCTTCAATAACAAACTAACTAAAATATAAGCATTTATGAAAAATTGATTTTAAGATCAAAAACTTTCGTTATATCTATCAAACATTGATAAGATGACCGGATATAATACCTAGCGATTATTAATTTGTTACACTGAAACATTACCTTTTATGGCAACATTTCATGTTTTCTACCAAAATCAATCACGTGTTTTCGTAATGCTGTACACATTTTGAACTAAATATGTTCAAAAAATTATTTTCGTCTTTTAACACAGTAAATTCATAACGTATTTGAATACTTCTCACTCAGTGCACATAGCTATATAGTTCATATAAGGTACTACCCGCCTCCTCCCAACACTAGAACAAAAAATACACCGTATTGAAAAATCCTTCTCATATTTCTCAAATAATTGGACATTGCATTTTGAACCATAAAATATCAGAAAGAAAATAGACCCCCTTCTCCGTCAAACTCGAAGTACACACTAAAAACACGGTTGGCAGTACTCTTTAAAAGAAATCTTGTCATAACCCTTTTTGATTCTTAGACCTCAATAAACACGATGCTGTCATTTGGCCTTGTTACGCCAATGCTGTTCAGCAAGGCCGCATTATAAGTACACGACATACTAGATAACCCTTGCCCATGAGCAAAAGAGAACGCCATAACAAACCATTAGAGATAACTCTCCGTTCGGATTTGAAACACAATACAATCGGGGCCATTGACCAATAAATCGTCAGCAACAAGAACAGATCATTTAATATCAGTTGGCAATCTAGTCTTGCAGTATATTTTTCAAAAAATATTTAAAAACATCTTCCTCACAAAAACTATTGACAATTAAAAAAAGGCTTCAATTTGCCTACAATTATCATTTTGGTACATTCACAGAAAACAGAAACATCAAAATAGCTATTCATAAGGTCTCTGAATGCAACAACAATGCAGTGGAAAGAACAGTAACATTTTGAACACTCCCTAATCGTCACGACGTTCGTTTGCTTCGTTTTTTTCTTGAAATAATTTATTCTACTGCACTCTAGCTAACCAAACAATATACTACAAGTTGAAATGATCCCCCAACAATTTCAATTGATTCAACACCTCTACATCTCGAACAGCAATTCTAAGTGCACGGAATTTGCGCCAAATAACATTATTCATTACGTCATAAAAAGCAGTCCCTCAGGAAACATTTTTTAGTCCACTATCGCTATCTGTTAAAGGTGGAATAAATCGTGTCTATCCATTAATAGCTAATTCTCATTTCGAAATTTACTTTCTCACACCGATCGCAATTGAAAGACCAAAAGAAGTCACGCAAAGAGAGGACTTTTCTTCCCCCCCCCACCCCTCCCCCTCATAAACAATGCGGTCTAGTGACTAAAAGGAAAACATGACGAGCTGAGAGGTCATCAGAATGACCACAGGAGCCCTTATAACCTAAAAGGTTTCTGACAGGATTTATCTTGAAGACTCCAGCAAACGTATTTTAAACGTCTACTTCGGGTTTGTCGAAAGGCGTCGTCCATTGCTGTTCTTTTGGCCTCCACATTATACTGCTTGCAGTTCGTCTTTCTATGTTAAAATACGTCGAGTTCTTATGTCAGCCAGCATAATTACAAACCACGGCTTTACGTTTCAATAACCAATTGAGAGTCACAGTGACAGGGGAAAAGACGGCTCTTTCACTTTTTCCTCTGGCACTTTAATACGCTCTCATACTTACGTTTCAATATCCTCCTTCGCAGACATCTTAGGGCTCGTCACGCGTTCCTTCCCCACGTAGCCTTTGTCGAGCAGCGAGCGACCGGCGAAAGCCGCAACGATACATTATCCTCTGGCCATACTTCTCGCGACTTCACCCCTCGCTTGTGCCCTCCCCGACAAAACCGGCAGCTAGGCAAGCTATTCCCCACGGACCTCTGCTAAACTGAACTGCCACTTCCGTTCGTGACAATTAGACTTTGTTTTAAAGAAGCCAATAACGAGGTGCCCAAGAATGCTCATCGACACGCCATTCACGTGCATCGCCTGTGAAAATAATTCAGGGTGGAAGTCCTACTTTCAAAAAATTGGAAAACGAACTATGCCAGCCTAACCGCCCCGAACGAAAGCGACAGTTCAGTTCACCACACTTCCGTGACGAAGGAACGCTAGACGAACCCAAAGACGTCTGCGATTCGTAGCAAAGAAAAATAAGACAACTACACACAGACTATTTCAAAATTCAATTTCAAATGATTTAAATGTCATCCCAGCTATAATGACTTACGAAAATATAACCGCGTACTCCACCTTTGCAAAAAAACGGTGTTGTATGCCTAACTTACCGCTAAACAAAAGAATAGACAAAAGTTTCTCTTTCTTAGATCGGACACATTGTGCTTAGCTTGTGTTGGAGTCTACTTCTTTACACCCTTATCAACATATATTCCTCTAAAATACACCTCAACCATTGACAACAATAATTATAACACTTCTAAAAAATATTTCTAAAAGAACGAGAAAAAGAAAAACAGAAAAAATAAAGCCCGTGATAGATACCACTTAATGACATCGTTACCGGGTTAACTTCCTCACAGACAGGAACAATGACCTTTAGACCACAGACGCTTATCGTTATGCAAGATAATAAAAATAGTGTATTGATTACGAAAAAAAATATGCAGACTTATTTTCGGTTTGATCGATAATTGTTTGAAAAACGAAACACTTATCGAACGATGTAGGATTTTTTGGCATAAACGTTAATAGAGGAGGACGTAAGGGTTCGCGGTAATGCGCTTTTGCGTTAATTTTGGTGCCGTTTTGCGGAAAACTTTATTTTGACCTGCGGTATTACGGTTTCCAAGACTGTACGGTTAGCGGTAATTTTAAGTTTAGGATGCGATAAACGCTGAAAAAATGTATCTACGATGATGCATTTTTGTAACTACTACTCCTTAAGAGTACAGTAGCCACAATGTCATGGAATGTGTAAGAATGAGTGTAAGTAGTCCCGAAGATCTACTCCTTATCTTCAGATACTGTTTGGAATTGCACGATCGGGCTTCGGTAGACTTTGAGGCTTGATGCTTGTATTTTGGTGAGTATGGTTCGTGACTTACGCTTGATGTACAAACAAGCAGACTAATAGATAGCCTAAAAACAATCGTTTAGTGCAAAGCTACGAACCAAATAGCATTGATCTGACAACCCGAGAGAACCGGGTGGGATGCTCTCGCTACAACCAGTGACGGCAAGCTACGGCCCTAGTAGTGCAAATACAGCATTTTTGATGTCGCAAATGCCTTAAAATTGTAAAACTAACTAAGCAATAAATAACTACCAAACTAAGATCTCATAGTACCCTTCGTAGAGTCAGGAAATGCATTAGTCTGAATACTTCCAACATACTCATTTCGGTTGTGAACACTGGTGAGCGTTGGAAGAATCAGCGAAAAAGAATGGTAAAGCACGTCTAAATCATTAGACGATAACGTAAACGCACGCGAATAAAAAACAAAACTTGACGGAGATCTAAGACAGCAGCTTCATGTTCCACATAAAACGATAACAGCTCAAAGCGTCAGCTAACATATTGCATTTATCGGTAATGTGGCGCAGAGATAGACGACGCGTGCCCAAGAATGCTCATCGACACGCGATTCACGTGCATCCTCTCTGAAAATTACCCAGGGGTGGAAATCCTACTTTCAAAAAATTGGAAAACGAACTATACTACCCTAACCGCCGCCAACGGAAGCGACAGTTCACTTCACCAGACATCCGTGGCGAACGAACGCCTGACGAACCCAAAGACGTCTCCGATTCCTACCAAAGAAAAATAAGACAACTACACACAGACTAGTTGAAAAATTCAATTTGGGATGATTTAGATGTCATCCCAGCTATAATGACTTACGAAAATATAACCCCGTACTCCACCTTTGCAAAAAAACGGTGTTGTATGCCTAACTTACCGCTAAACAAAACAATAGACAAAAGTTTCTCTTTCTTAGATCGGACACATTGTGCTTAGCTTGCGTTGGAGTCTACTTCTTTAGACCCTTATCAACATATATTCCTCTAAAATACACCTCAACCATTGACAACAATAATTATAACACTTCTAAAAAATATTTCTAAAAGAACAAGAAAAAGAAAAACAGAAAAAATAAAGCCCGTGATAGATACCACTTAATGACATCGAACTCGGATTGACTACCTCACAGAGACAAACAATGACCTTTACACCACAGAGGCTTATCGTTATGCAACATAATAAAAATAGTGTATTGATTACGAAAAAAATAAGCAGACTTATTTTCCCTTTGATCGATAATTGTCTGAAAAACGAAACACTTATCGAACGATGTAGAATTGTTTCGCATAAACGTTAATAGAGGAGGGCGTAAGGGTTCGCGGTCATGCACTTTTGCGTTAATTTTAGTGCGATTTTGTCGAAAACTTTATTTTGACCTGAAGTATTGCGGTTTCCAAGACTGTACGGTTTGCGGTAATTTAAAGTTTAAGATGCGGTAAACGGTGAAAAAATGTATCTGCCATGATGCATTTTTCTGGCTACTACTCCTTAAGAGTACAGTAGCCACAATGTCATGGAGTGTGTAAGAGTGACTGTGAGTACTCCCGAAGATCTACTCCTTATCTTCAGATACTGTTTGGAATCGCACGATCGGGCTTCGGTAGATTTTGAGGCTTGATGCTTGTATTTTGGTGAGTATCGTTCGTGACTTACGCTTGATGTACAAACAAGCAGACTCAAAGATAGCGTAAAAACAATCGTTTACTCCAAACCTACGAGCCAAATAGCATTGATGTGAATACCCGAGAGAACTGGGTGGGATGCTCTCGCTACAAGCAGTCACCGGAATGAATCACTTCATACAATAGTGCCTATATCATAAGTGTTATCTCAACAAGCCTATCTGTTACGGCAATTCCAAGCATATATTGATCAAACCTTTTAAATACTTGAGAGGACGGCGTAAACAATCATTTATTCGGCGAAGCTACGGGCCTAATAGTGCAAATACAGCATTTTTGATGTCGCAAATGGCTTAAAATTGCAAAACTGGCTAACCAATAAATAACTACGAAAATAAGATCTCATAGTACGCTTCGTAGAGTCAGGAAATGCATTAGTCTGAATGCTTCCAAGATACTCATTTTGGTTGTGAACACTGGTGAGCATTCGAGAAATCAGCAAGAAGGAATCGGAAAGCACGTCTAAATCACTAGACGATAACATAAACGCTCGCCAATAAAAAAGAAAAAAAAAACGCCGTGACTAAATTGGCAATTATACATAAGCTAAACTATGATAAATAAGAACATTGAGTTATCGGGAAAAACTTGACGGAGATCTAAGATAGCTGCTTCATGTTCCACATAAAACGATAACGGCTCAAAGCGTCAGCTAACACATTGCATTTATCACTAATGTGGCGCGCAGATAGACTGTAAACAACGAAGTTCAATTACGCCATCTAACTTGAGTACATGCAATTCTCACATTTTGGTTTCAACCCGTAAGAATCAAACAACAACATATATTGGTTGGCTTTGCAATTTAATACCCCCTCTTGACAAGCATCACAACATACGTTCAACATATACCTTGGGCAACCAATCTTATGATTCCAAGATTGCATATTTTAGACAGCCTGCTTCAACTTAAGTAACACAGAAGTAGTTACACGTAGTCCTCGACAACCTATTTTTACTAAATGTCACTCGGATAATCCTCTCCCTTTTGCTTTAGTTCACAAGCCAACGCGAGCCAACTGCTTTTAATCCAATTTGACCCTATTTATCTTTCATGCGGTTTTCAGTTAATGTCTGACATGCTTTTCGTATTAGTCAATCCTAAAACGCAAGCTGAGATGACTTTCTAGGTTGCGGATCAGATTTCTTTAGTTGCCTACGAGTTCTCAAGAGACGATGGCAGCAAGTGGCATAAATCAGACAGAAGAACCAAACCAAACCTCACGGAACGTTGCTGCTGTCGCAGGTCCCGTTCATGAAACCTCTCGCAAACGTCGGTACCTATGGTACTGTCGTAAAACAACGCACTGCGCACTGTACCCCAAGAGACCAGGGGCACCCAACGACGGGATATCTCAGAATTCGTTATATTTGCTTAAAATGCTTGCTATAGTGCTTTACAAGCTCGTTTAGTGAGTTTGGAGCTGCCCTACAAAACATTTATCTATTCGGATGTTCTAGGGGAACATCAAGTCTGTAGAAATTTCTAGGTGTCTTTTTGATCTCTTCCGAAAGTTTTAGAGATCACTACAGGTCAGATCGAAAACTCTAGATTACGTAGTTGTATTTTTTTCCCGCGAAAATTTTAGGAGACGTTGTCTTAAAATATGATTCTGCAACACAATTGGGCGAAAACTGTAGAAGTTCTGTACGTTTCAACTAACTTCCGAAAACCATAGGAGACGAATTCGTATATCCGAAAACATTAGGAATTACAAGAATAGGCCAAACTTCAAAGATATGTGAACTTGAATACAATTCAAAATAACTGAACTCTCAAAACAGTTAAACATTACAGACTGAAATGAAAAGCTTTCAATGGTGCAATGCTTAGTTCAGTTTTTAATCAGTTTCATTCCTCCACTAGCGTAAAAATTAAAATCAATCTAATCACGAGCCAGAGCATTATAGTGGAGCATCTAGTGTTTGTCACATGCTGCCATCTCTGCGAAATCCAAAATTACCGTGAAATTCCGAAAATAAGCCCATCCATGTATAAGCCAACTCGAAACGCAAAAACTCTTCCGTTAAATAGCCCCTCCGTATATAAGCCCCCGGAAGTCAAAGCACCAATAAATGACCGTTTTCCTAACCGATTTTGAAATGCAAGCATCCATCCTTTAATAAGCCCCTCCGCAAGTCCCACCGAATATAAGCCCCTTAAAAACAGCCTTTGAAAATTAAATCCTGCTCCCTCTTTGGGAGTGTGGGGTTCGACCATCTCTGTTATATGACCCTACATGGACATGCCGCTGAACGGGACGGGGTCTGTTTTTCTGCCTCTGCTGATTTTCAGCGGATTTTAACAGGGTAAAAATTAGTACGATTATGTACTTAAAAGATTTTAAACCTGTTCTACACAGAATAAGGCTGTAAGACCGTCGTCACTAAATACTGTTTATTTTTTCGGTACCATATAACGTTTAATTTACGAAGTCGATGGAGAGTATTTCGTAGTCATCAGCTAAAAGAGCAAACACCTTGGTGGGACTAGACGACCAGATAACCTTCAAATACTCCTAAATCGATACTGTAAATACAAATCAAAACCGACTTCACAAGTTAGCAACTCAACTAAGTTATTGCTTCCAGTTGTTTCATGGTATCAGTGCTGCGGTCTTTTTCTGGATTAAACTCCTTAGAAATACAAGAGTAGGGGAATAGCCCGGGGGGGGGGGGGGGGGTACTCCCATATATGGGCTATATAGGTACGTGCCGCGGAATAGGGTATGGTTTTTGGAGGTTCTCGATCCTTAAATAGGGTATCCTTTTTGGCTATGTTGGCATAGTGTCCCGGTGTGATCCTTAGATAGGGTGCCTAAATTTGTATCAGCAAAAATAGCAGGGTGTAAACACCCAGTTACGCGGAAAACAAATGATCTGTCAAAGTTAAAGTATTGCCAAAGCGATTTTAAGGAAATAAAGTTGACCTGTTCAAGCTATTTTGAGTTTTTGTTCTCCCCTTGCATAGGGTGTCATTTTTCGGATTTGGGCCTTAAATAGGGTATCAATTTTCGTTGGATTGTTCCTTAAATAGGTTCAGGGTTTAAGACCCTTCGCGGCACACACCTATCCGGACTTTATGGGAGTACCCCCCCCCCCCCGGGGGGGAATAGACAGAGCAGACTTAGAGCAGACTTAGAGTAGACTAGACTTAGAGCAGACTTTTTAAGATTAAATTTGCTCTGACAGGGAACAATAAAAAGGGCCTGTTCACATGGATGTGGGGGACCCCAGGCAGGTGAGGTCCCCTACCTTGGTGGGGTTACCAGTGTCTCCTTTTTTCTCGATAGCGTTCACATGTGAAGTGGGGTACCTCACCGCTTAGCCTGGGTATGTTCAAAGCATGTTCTCAAAATTTTGGTTAATCTCACCCTCAACGTTCTTATGAAAAAACGCTGTGGCTATATGGCCGGCAACCGGCTGAACCGATCAAGTGTTAAAAACACTAAGGGCCTGTTCACATGGCGGTGGGGGACCCCGGGTAGGTGAAGTACCCCACCTAGCCGTGGTCAAACAAAGGTGGCTTTCACATGCAACCCGGGGCGCTGGGGTGAGGTTTAAAATGCTATCGCGTGGTCGCTAAGTACTTATATTAACAAAGAATTCAGAGACAATTGCCCGGATGAACATCACCCCACTCCACCTCCAGCATTCACATGGAGAAAACTCATCCCAGCTAAGCGGGTTACCCGGCCTGGCTGACCGGGTAACCCGCCTCGGCGAGGTACCCCACTTCACATGTGAACACGATCGAGAAATAAAGAGAGATTGTATGGAGAGATTGGTAACCCCACCGAGGCGGGGAACCTCAACTGCCTGGGGTCCCCCACCTCCATGTGAACAGGCCCTAAATGACCGGCAGTCCGCTATTTTGTTAAAAAAACAAAAAAAAAACCCCATAAACCATAGACCAAGCGCTGGACTTGAGATCTATAAATCATTTCAGAATCGCTTGACTTTTCCTAATCGACATACGATGGTTTGGATTAGCCGGGATTCTTTGATTTCACTATTTTTTTGTTTTTTAAATAGTGGACCGCCGGTCATTTAGTGTTTTAACACCTTGACCGGTTGCCGGCCATATAGCTACTGCGTTTTTCGCTTAAAAAAATTTTTCTTATGAAAATTAAAAAAGAGTGTATCGATTTTAATATTTAAAAATATGAGTCCGTTGGTCTCTTCAGAATGTATAGATTTTACCAATAAGAGGATCAGTGTTGTGAGTCGCGTTGTCATGAATCAAGATAGCAAAATCCAGAAAATCGAACTGTTCAAAGACCGTTCAGAAAATAGAAGCGGCTGAATTGAGTCGTCAAAGAATTCCTTTATGGTTTGCTGTCCAGGCTGTCGTGAGTACAAGAGCTGAGTAAAACTTCTCAGCAGAATCCAAAAGGCCGCGAGACAAAAAACGCGCTCTGCAAGCAATAATCTAGCCTCCCACGCAGTCGTTTTTAGGGGAGTCGTATTTCACCTCCTCCCCACAAACGCCTGCTTCCCCGAAGCCAACATTCCTTTCCCATTGTTTGGCTCGTGGGCATCCTAGCCAATCACGATCGAGTAACTGGCAAGCGCTGACAAGTAAAATTATTGAACCTAATGCGTCTCTTTCTCTCGCGAATTTGTAAACTTATCAAAGCGCTGGAGCCGATTTGTTTTTGAGTAATACGATGTGTTACGAGAGACCTTTAAAACTTGTAAACGCGAATAAGAATTTAGACGCGACCGAGTTACAGATCTAAAGCATTTATCAGTCCATCAAACGTAGAGTAAACCGGCGTGAAATTATCACACATGGCACAACAACAAAGCTGGATCTCTGAAATCTCTCACGGTCCTGCATTAAATAAGATGAAATTCGCCCACACAACGACCCAAAAAAGTCCTGGAGAAGCGGTCAAAGGTTATCAAACACCGGTGACATAGACTGTGCCAATTCGTCTGCTTTTTTTCTTCAGTTCACGCGAAGCGGACGGTAAAATTATGTAGCTTGCTGCCTCGCCGCTCGCTCGGTCCATTGCGCGCTGTGGTCTACCGATGGCAAAATCTCCCGTTCCTCCAAATTACTCAGACTAACCGACGATACGCCAATACTTCTTAAATAACTGACTTGGCCCTTCATCAAATTAACGAGAGGTGACCACAACAGCTACAACAGGACCAGGAGTAGCGGCGAGGATATCGAAGATTGAAGGCGAAGCTTGATAAATAAGTGGCTATCGTAACTAGTGGGCAAATTGACGAAAATGCCGCTGTTTCCTCTGACAAATTCTTAAATTGAAGTCAGTTGATAGGCACTCAAAGAGGAATTCTGAACGCAGAGTACACGGTAATCAGAGCTCGCTCAAGCTCTGTCTCTGCAATGTTGAACTATAACTCCCGCGAGGCCAAGGTCAACTTTCCAGAATTTAGTAGGTAAAATGTGATTGGCCAAGCGGCGGGAAAGGAATGTTGGCTTCGGGGAAGAAGGCGTTTGTGGGGAGGAGGTGAAATACGACTCCCCTAAAAACGACTGCGTGGGAGGCTAGCAATAATCGAGCTGAATTAAATTGTTTCCGGTCGGCGGCTGAGCATTTTTTTTTTCAGTGTTTTTTCAAGATCAGCTAAAAAAAATTAAAAGACTCATAATTGATAGGGTAGAAAAATAAGACTTTCCTGACAACCAGAAAAAATTCCTGTTAAGGCCTGTAGTCGTTGTGCTGTCGCGCTTAACTATGGCTGGATTTTCCATCACAACAAGGCACAGGAAGGGAGTGTCATGCCAAAGGCTCATACTGTGATTACCGGCACTACAGAACTTTGGACTTTCACGTTTTTCCTGTGATCCACGCACGATTGCGAACGCATTACCCACACGCAGCCAAGAGCATCAGAGTATTATTTACACATTTGTAAGGGTTCTCTTTTACAGCAATCAACGACAGTGGACAGTAAAAAGGTAAGCAATGTTAGTCTCCGTAACGACTGATCTGTGTAGGTTCCTACGGCTTATGGCTGGTGTACGATCCTACGCAACACGCAGAAACAAATAACATCTCATTTTAGTGATGTCTAACTTCTAAGTATTTAAGTTAAAACGTAAGGTCTAAAGCGCTGATTTCAAGTCGACGTAATTATTTTAATGTTGAAGTACTGGCTTAGAGTCGAAATATTGCGTATCTCGTAGGCAGCGAAAACCGATAATGAGGAGACTGCATACGCCTCGTTCTTTTATCCAACCACCGCGTCCCGCGTTAGCAAAGATTTGTATGTCTCGGTTGTTTTATCCAACGACTGCATACCGGGTTGGCAACCAAAAGCAAGGATGCATGCATACCTCGTTTTCTTATCCAAGGAATGCGTACCGCCTTGACCTTACTGACTATTAACATTTCCGACTGCGTACCATGTTAGTGTAGCCACGTTTTCTAATTAAGTGATCGAAATGGCTCGAAATGGCATCGTCCTTATTAATCCTAATAGAAACAAAATTGAATCATCCCTGATATCTTTTTTATTGAATATTCATTTAGCCAATTCGGTTAGGACCCGTTTGTAGACAGCGACGTAACTGTGCAACATTTGAAGTTCCTGGAAGTTGGACATTGTTATCTAAGCGGCCCATTTCCCACTAAGAACATGGCCACAACCAGGCGAAAATGAAACAAGTTGGTTATTTCAGTGCCAAGGGCCTCTCATTCCAATCAGTGGCCTTGTGGTTAAACGCTTTATTAACGACTCTTCCGTTCATAAGCGCAAGAACAATAGACAAATACTGCATTGTAACACGACATTTTTACCAGCGACCAGGTGATATCTGGATGTACTGAAACTAATTCACACTGACTTCAGTGCTTTAAAAAAGGATAGATATAATCTAGATTGTTTGAGGAACAAATTCAGCTTGGATATATATTTATTCCTTGTGATCTTTCCTCAGGTTGGCACGTTGAGGCGCTTTTCAATTCCCGAAAGAAGGCGAGACAAAGGTAGGGTGACTTGTCACGAATGTTTCGACATGGCACTATGTCCACTCGCTGCATTGCCATTTCGGCGTTTACTATTGCTTTTGGTTAAGAAAACAGTTGAATCTTGAATAAACGTGCGATTACATTCTCAAATAGACTGCTTGGCATGATATCAACTTTGCTCGTGTGATTTGGAAATGAAGACGTAATGAAAACTATTTCATTGTTGCAAAAAGTTAACTATAAAGCTTGAGACTAAAGAAAAGCTTGAAAGCAACCCGAAGAAAGGCTGGTTTGCACTTTCAATTTTTCATGCAATTTCTGTCCCCTAGCTGTGTCCCAGCGATATTCCGCACTCGCGCCGCTGCAGCTCCAAAACAGTCAACGCGATTTCTCGCGACGAATCTGCAAAGCAAAAAGTAATGTTATCACTGCATTTGGCTTAATTTTAACAGTAAAGGGAACAATTAGATAATAAGGCTTGAAGCACTAGAATATTTTCGACCTTTATAACATTGTTTAATATGTCCTGGTTTTCGTCAGGGCGACTCACTGACTCGTTCACTACATGCGTCACTCAGGATACCCTTCTTAGAGGGAAAAGCCGCACAAAGTCATTTCGCTCCATTCAACACTCAAACCTTTCCATATATTTTTTTTTCAATTCAGAACTAAGAAGGAATCGTATAATTATATCTAAGTCTTCGTTGGTTCAGGATGGATTTTGAGGTGAGAGCTAGCATGCAATCTGCTACATTAACTCAATACTGACTCAATCATGCAACTGATTGGTCTTCCAATTCATCAGTAATCTCCTACACAGTAATGTACGCATGTATCACAGAAGTTCCCGCAAAAGTTCTTGGAAGAAAGTTAGCCGTTACTTTCTTGTGACACACAGTGCCATTAAAATTCACAATAATTGAGCACCAATCAACTGTATAATTATTATACAGTTGATTGGTGCTCAAATTTACCAGTAATCTGCTTTTAATTCATGTACGCTTGTGTTAGAGAAGTTCCCGCAACACTTCTTGGAAGAAAGTTTGCCGTTACTTTCTTGTGACATACATGCACAGTGACAATAAAATTCACAATTATACAGTTGATTGGTCTTCAAAGTAATCTCTAATCTGCTACAAAGTCATGTATGCATGGGTCACAGAAGTTCCCGCAACACTTCTTGGAAGGAAGTTTGCCGTTACTTTCTTGTGACACACAGTGGCATTAAAATTCAAAATTATACAGTTGATTGGTCCTCAAATTTACCAGTAATCTGCTTTTAATTCATGTACGCTTGTGTCACAGAAGTTCCCGCAACACTTCTTAGAAGAAAGTTTGCCGTTACTTTCTTGTGACATACAGTGACAATAAAATTCACAATTATACAGTTGATTGGTCTTCAAATTAATCTGTAATCTGCCACAAAGTCATGTATGCATGTGTCAAAGAAGTTCCCGCAACACTTCTTAGAAGAAAGTTTGCCGTTACTTTCTTGTGACATACCGTGACAATAAAATTCACAATTATACAGTTGATTGGTCTTCAAATTAATTCTCTAATCTGCTACAAAGTCGTGTATGCATGTGTCAAAGAAGTTCCCGCAACACTTCTTGGAAGAAAGTTTGCCGTTACTTTCTTGTGACATACAGTGGCAACAAAATTCACAATAATTATTATACAGTTGATTGGTCTTCAAATTAACCTGTAATGTGCTACAAACTCATGTACGCATGTGTCACAGAAGTTCCCGCAACACTTCTTGGAAGAAAGTTTGCCGTTACTTTCTTGTGACACACAGTGGCATTAAAATTCACAATTATACAGTTGATTGGTCTTCAAATTAATTCTCCAATCTGCTACAAAGTCATGTATGCATGTGTCACAGAAGTTCCCGCAACACTTCTTAGAAGAAAGTTTGCCGTTACTTTCTTGTGACACACAGTGGCATAAACATTCACAAACATACAGTTGATTGGTCTTCAAATTAATTCTCTAATCTGCTACAAAGTCATGTACGCATGTGTCACAGAAGTTCCCGCAACACTTCTTGGAAGAAAGTTTGCCGTTACTTTCTTGTGACATACAGTGGCAACAAAATTCACAATTATACAGTTGATTGGTCTTCAAATTAACCTGTAATCTGCTACAAAGTCATGTATGCATGTGTCACAGAAGTTCCCGCAACACTTCTTGGAAGGAAGTTTGCCGTTACTTTCTTGTGACACACAGTGGCATTAAAATTCACAATTATACAGTTGATTGGTCCTCAAATTTACCAGTAATCTGCTTTTAATTCATGTACGCTTGTGTCACAGAAGTTCCCGCAACACTTCTTGGAAGAAAGTTTGCCGTTACTTTCTTGTGACATACATGCACAGTGACAATAAAATTCACAATTATACAGTTGATTGGTCTTCAAATTAATCTCTAATCTGCTACAAAGTCATGTATGCATGTGTCACAGAAGTTCCCGCAACACTTCTTGGAAGGAAGTTTGCCGTTACTTTCTTGTGACACACAGTGGCATTAAAATTCAAAATTATACAGTTGATTGGTCCTCAAATTTACCAGTAATCTGCTTTTAATTCATGTACGCTTGTGTCACAGAAGTTCCCGCAACACTTCTTAGAAGAAAGTTTGCCGTTACTTTCTTGTGACATACAGTGACAATAAAATTCACAATTATACAGTTGATTGGTCTTCAAATTAATCTGTAATCTGCCACAAAGTCATGTATGCATGTGTCAAAGAAGTTCCCGCAACACTTCTTAGAAGAAAGCTTGCCGTTACTTTCTTGTGACATACCGTGACAATAAAATTCACAATTATACAGTTGATTGGTCTTCAAATTAATTCTCTAATCTGCTACAAAGTCGTGTATGCATGTGTCAAAGAAGTTCCCGCAACACTTCTTGGAAGAAAGTTTGCCGTTACTTTCTTGTGACACACAGTGGCATTAAAATTCACAATTATACAGTTGATTGGTCTTCAAATTAATTCTCCAATCTGCTACAAAGTCATGTATGCATGTGTCACAGAAGTTCCCGCAACACTTCTTAGAAGAAAGTTTGCCGTTACTTTCTTGTGACACACAGTGGCATAAACATTCACAAACATACAGTTGATTGGTCTTCAAATTAATTCTCTAATCTGCTACAAAGTCATGTACGCATGTGTCACAGAAGTTCCCGCAACACTTCTTGGAAGAAAGTTTGCCGTTACTTTCTTGTGACATACAGTGGCAACAAAATTCACAATTATACAGTTGATTGGTCTTCAAATTAACCTGTAATCTGCTACAAAGTCATGTATGCATGTGTCACAGAAGTTCCCGCAACACTTCTTGGAAGGAAGTTTGCGTTACTTTCTTGTGACACACAGTGGCATTAAAATTCACAATTATACAGTTGATTGGTCCTCAAATTTACCAGTAATCTGCTTTTAATTCATGTACGCTTGTGTTAGAGAAGTTCCCGCAACACTTCTTGGAAGAAAGTTTGCCGTTACTTTCTTGTGACATACATGCACAGTGACAATAAAATTCACAATTATACAGTTGATTGGTCTTCAAAGTAATCTCTAATCTGCTACAAAGTCATGTATGCATGGGTCACAGAAGTTCCCGCAACACTTCTTGGAAGGAAGTTTGCCGTTACTTTCTTGTGACACACAGTGGCATTAAAATTCAAAATTATACAGTTGATTGGTCCTCAAATTTACCAGTAATCTGCTTTTAATTCATGTACGCTTGTGTCACAGAAGTTCCCGCAACACTTCTTAGAAGAAAGTTTGCCGTTACTTTCTTGTGACATACAGTGACAATAAAATTCACAATTATACAGTTGATTGGTCTTCAAATTAATCTGTAATCTGCCACAAAGTCATGTATGCATGTGTCAAAGAAGTTCCCGCAACACTTCTTAGAAGAAAGTTTGCCGTTACTTTCTTGTGACATACCGTGACAATAAAATTCACAATTATACAGTTGATTGGTCTTCAAATTAATTCTCTAATCTGCTACAAAGTCGTGTATGCATGTGTCAAAGAAGTTCCCGCAACACTTCTTGGAAGAAAGTTTGCCGTTACTTTCTTGTGACATACAGTGGCAACAAAATTCACAATAATTATTATACAGTTGATTGGTCTTCAAATTAACCTGTAATGTGCTACAAACTCATGTACGCATGTGTCACAGAAGTTCCCGCAACACTTCTTGGAAGAAAGTTTGCCGTTACTTTCTTGTGACACACAGTGGCATTAAAATTCACAATTATACAGTTGATTGGTCTTCAAATTAATTCTCCAATCTGCTACAAAGTCATGTATGCATGTGTCACAGAAGTTCCCGCAACACTTCTTAGAAGAAAGTTTGCCGTTACTTTCTTGTGACACACAGTGGCATAAACATTCACAAACATACAGTTGATTGGTCTTCAAATTAATTCTCTAATCTGCTACAAAGTCATGTACGCATGTGTCACAGAAGTTCCCGCAACACTTCTTGGAAGAAAGTTTGCCGTTACTTTCTTGTGACATACAGTGGCAACAAAATTCACAATTATACAGTTGATTGGTCTTCAAATTAACCTGTAATCTGCTACAAAGTCATGTATGCATGTGTCACAGAAGTTCCCGCAACACTTCTTGGAAGGAAGTTTGCCGTTACTTTCTTGTGACACACAGTGGCATTAAAATTCACAATTATACAGTTGATTGGTCCTCAAATTTACCAGTAATCTGCTTTTAATTCATGTACGCTTGTGTCACAGAAGTTCCCGCAACACTTCTTGGAAGAAAGTTTGCCGTTACTTTCTTGTGACATACATGCACAGTGACAATAAAATTCACAATTATACAGTTGATTGGTCTTCAAATTAATCTCTAATCTGCTACAAAGTCATGTATGCATGTGTCACAGAAGTTCCCGCAACACTTCTTGGAAGGAAGTTTGCCGTTACTTTCTTGTGACACACAGTGGCATTAAAATTCAAAATTATACAGTTGATTGGTCCTCAAATTTACCAGTAATCTGCTTTTAATTCATGTACGCTTGTGTCACAGAAGTTCCCGCAACACTTCTTAGAAGAAAGTTTGCCGTTACTTTCTTGTGACATACAGTGACAATAAAATTCACAATTATACAGTTGATTGGTCTTCAAATTAATCTGTAATCTGCCACAAAGTCATGTATGCATGTGTCAAAGAAGTTCCCGCAACACTTCTTAGAAGAAAGCTTGCCGTTACTTTCTTGTGACATACCGTGACAATAAAATTCACAATTATACAGTTGATTGGTCTTCAAATTAATTCTCTAATCTGCTACAAAGTCGTGTATGCATGTGTCAAAGAAGTTCCCGCAACACTTCTTGGAAGAAAGTTTGCCGTTACTTTCTTGTGACACACAGTGGCATTAAAATTCACAATTATACAGTTGATTGGTCTTCAAATTAATTCTCCAATCTGCTACAAAGTCATGTATGCATGTGTCACAGAAGTTCCCGCAACACTTCTTAGAAGAAAGTTTGCCGTTACTTTCTTGTGACACACAGTGGCATAAACATTCACAAACATACAGTTGATTGGTCTTCAAATTAATTCTCTAATCTGCTACAAAGTCATGTACGCATGTGTCACAGAAGTTCCCGCAACACTTCTTGGAAGAAAGTTTGCCGTTACTTTCTTGTGACATACAGTGGCAACAAAATTCACAATTATACAGTTGATTGGTCTTCAAATTAACCTGTAATCTGCTACAAAGTCATGTATGCATGTGTCACAGAAGTTCCCGCAACACTTCTTGGAAGGAAGTTTGCCGTTACTTTCTTGTGACACACAGTGGCATTAAAATTCACAATTATACAGTTGATTGGTCCTCAAATTTACCAGTAATCTGCTTTTAATTCATGTACGCTTGTGTCACAGAAGTTCCCGCAACACTTCTTGGAAGAAAGTTTGCCGTTACTTTCTTGTGACATACATGCACAGTGACAATAAAATTCACAATTATACAGTTGATTGGTCTTCAAATTAATCTCTAATCTGCTACAAAGTCATGTATGCATGTGTCACAGAAGTTCCCGCAACACTTCTTGGAAGGAAGTTTGCCGTTACTTTCTTGTGACACACAGTGGCATTAAAATTCAAAATTATACAGTTGATTGGTCCTCAAATTTACCAGTAATCTGCTTTTAATTCATGTACGCTTGTGTCACAGAAGTTCCCGCAACACTTCTTAGAAGAAAGTTTGCCGTTACTTTCTTGTGACATACAGTGACAATAAAATTCACAATTATACAGTTGATTGGTCTTCAAATTAATCTGTAATCTGCCACAAAGTCATGTATGCATGTGTCAAAGAAGTTCCCGCAACACTTCTTAGAAGAAAGCTTGCCGTTACTTTCTTGTGACATACCGTGACAATAAAATTCACAATTATACAGTTGATTGGTCTTCAAATTAATTCTCTAATCTGCTACAAAGTCGTGTATGCATGTGTCAAAGAAGTTCCCGCAACACTTCTTGGAAGAAAGTTTGCCGTTACTTTCTTGTGACACACAGTGGCATTAAAATTCACAATTATACAGTTGATTGGTCTTCAAATTAATTCTCCAATCTGCTACAAAGTCATGTATGCATGTGTCACAGAAGTTCCCGCAACACTTCTTAGAAGAAAGTTTGCCGTTACTTTCTTGTGACACACAGTGGCATAAACATTCACAAACATACAGTTGATTGGTCTTCAAATTAATTCTCTAATCTGCTACAAAGTCATGTACGCATGTGTCACAGAAGTTCCCGCAACACTTCTTGGAAGAAAGTTTGCCGTTACTTTCTTGTGACATACAGTGGCAACAAAATTCACAATTATACAGTTGATTGGTCTTCAAATTAACCTGTAATCTGCTACAAAGTCATGTATGCATGTGTCACAGAAGTTCCCGCAACACTTCTTGGAAGGAAGTTTGCGTTACTTTCTTGTGACACACAGTGGCATTAAAATTCACAATTATACAGTTGATTGGTCCTCAAATTTACCAGTAATCTGCTTTTAATTCATGTACGCTTGTGTCACAGAAGTTCCCGCAACACTTCTTGGAAGAAAGTTTGCCGTTACTTTCTTGTGACATACATGCACAGTGACAATAAAATTCACAATTATACAGTTGATTGGTCTTCAAATTAATCTCTAATCTGCTACAAAGTCATGTATGCATGTGTCACAGAAGTTCCCGCAACACTTCTTGGCAGGAAGTTTGCCGTTACTTTCTTGTGACACACAGTGGCATTAAAATTCAAAATTATACAGTTGATTGGTCCTCAAATTTACCAGTAATCTGCTTTTAATTCATGTACGCTTGTGTCACAGAAGTTCCCGCAACACTTCTTAGAAGAAAGTTTGCCGTTACTTTCTTGTGACATACAGTGACAATAAAATTCACAATTATACAGTTGATTGGTCTTCAAATTGATCTGTAATCTGCCACAAAGTCATGTATGCATGTGTCAAAGAAGTTCCCGCAACACTTCTTAGAAGAAAGTTTGCCGTTACTTTCTTGTGACATACCGTGACAATAAAATTCACAATTATACAGTTGATTGGTCTTCAAATTAATTCTCTAATCTGCTACAAAGTCGTGTATGCATGTGTCAAAGAAGTTCCCGCAACACTTCTTAGAAGAAAGTTTGCCGTTACTTTCTTGTGACATACAGTGGCAACAAAATTCACAATAATTATTATACAGTTGATTGGTCTTCAAATTAACCTGTAATGTGCTACAAACTCATGTACGCATGTGTCACAGAAGTTCCTGCAACACTTCTTGGAAGAAAGTTTGCCGTTACTTTCTTGTTACACACAGTGGCATTAAAATTCACAATTATACAGTTCATTGGTCTTCAAATTAATTCTCTAATCTGCTACAAAGTCATGTATGCATGTGTCACAGAAGTTCCCGCAACACTTCTTGGAAGGAAGTTTGCCGTTACTTTCTTGTGACACACAGTGGCATAAACATTCACAAACATACAGTTGATTGGTCTTCAGATTAATCTGGACTCTGTTACAAACTCATGTACGCATGTGTCACAGAAGTTCCCACAACACTTCTTAGAAGAAAGTTTGCCGTTACTTTCTTGTGACATACAGTGGCAATAAAATTCACAATTATACAGTTGATTGGTCTTCAAATTAATCTGTAATCTGCCACAAAGTCATGCATGCATGTGTCACAGAAGTTCCCGCAACACTTCTTAGAAGAAAGTTTGCCGTTACTTTCTTGTGACATACAGTGACAATAAAATTCACAATTATACAGTTGATTGGTCTTCAAATTAATCTGTTATCTGCTAGAAGGTAATGGACACTTGTGTCGCAGAAGTTCCTGCAACACTTCTTGGAAGAAAGTTTGCCATTACTTTCTTGTGACATACAGTGGCATAAAAATTCAAAATTATACAGTTGATTGGTCTACAAATTAAGCTTTAATCTGCTACAAGGTCAGTTACATTTGTGTCACAGAAGTTCCCGAAACACTTCTTGGGAGAATTAGTTTGCCTTTACTTTCAAGTGTCATACAGTGACATTGAAATTCACAATTATACAGTACATTGGGTTGAGAATTCATCCTTAATCTGCTAAATTTGTGTCACAGAAATTCTTGCAACACATCTTAGAAAAAAAGTTTGCAACAGTTAAATGTGTCTCTGAAATTGTTTAGTTTTGTAAGATTAAGTTCAAGGAGCTGGTTATGTGGTAATAAACAGTTGTGTCTCATCATACGAGATTGTCTTCAAAACATGTTGTATTGTTCAAGGAATTCAGGTATGTGCTATGTATCATAAATTGCATTGATTCCTAATAACACATTGTATGGTTGACACAAAATGAAGACCCGGCCTTTTATTGAAAATTAATGGTCTGTTCTGAACAATTTGTTGACTCTGATTATTTTTCAAGATTCTATTTTTTTAGTCCTTTAAGCTGCAATTTCCCTATGCATGCATATTTGTTTCCCTTTGTTTAACTTATTTAATGTAATTAAATTTATGAATCAATTATATTAAAGAAAGAAATCTAACACTTTTTGGTCAGTGTCCAATGCAAGTTCAAACCCTCTAGCATGGATTTCAAGAAAATATACACCCTCGCATGGCTTGAAAATTGCTCTTGATGGAATACATTTAGCATCCTTAGTAACCACAGTCTTTCTGTAGTTATGGATGACCCCCTTAAATTATACAGTTGAGCTTAATCCCGAGTACAAAACTCACCCTTTAAAAAGCAGAGCACAGCAAAGAATGATTCTTACTACTGTTTTGACCACAAAAGGAAGCTGAACAATCTAGTGGCAGTAGGTTGTACCTCGAATTGATAGTGATCATGGCTATAATTGTGATGTGTAGTACATGCATGTGTAAAAGTGCAACTGCTAGTTATCTGGGATACATTTTAGTCACTGTGCATCTTTGTAGCCTCTCACAAATGCCTGCTCACCCAAGTGCCACTTTCCTTTCCCATTGTTTAACATGCAACACTTCCTCAATAACAAATCTGTCACAGTATTAATATACGTCTTGTCATTCACCTAGTGATTGAAGAGGCTTTATCAAAGGCGATTCTATCAGACTTCTGCGAACAAATTCCTCGGAGAGAAAGCTTTCCAGGAGTTTCTCTCTCTCTCGTTTCTAAACACGCCTTTATGTGTGAGTACACATGTCGCAAACATTTAGTAGTCTCACAAGGAAATAATTATTATTATTTGTCACAAAATATGACCCAGATGTGAATGACCGTTAAAAAATATTTTTGCACAAATGGAGATTTATTCAAAATCAACCACTGCTGTGGACTATTTTCAAAAAGCCTCCTATTTCAAATTATCTTATAAAAGATTCACTTTAAGACATCCCAGTCAGAGCTAAGCTTTTAAGGAAAACTAACCTACACATTACTGGTATCTGTATGAGCCTGTTGCATTTTTTGCAACGTAAAGCTTGGTATATACATGTAAGCAGTTTTCCATATCGAGTTGGTAAATTGACAAAGATGCCACAATTCACTTCTAGGAATTCCTAGATCACAGACAACTGGAAAGGATTTAAACAAACAATTTTGAATATGGAGTACACAGTGCTTCCTGAATGCCCGCTAAAGATGTTCCACTCATGTCGTTACTTTCCAGGATTAAGAAGGTGAAATGTGATTAGCTATACAATGGGAAAGGAATGTGGTGCTTGGGTGAGCAGGCATTTGTGGGGAGGAGGTGACATATTACTCCCCTAAAAATGACTCTGTGGAGGCTACATCTGTAGAAGCAATGAACCTTTTCTTTCTTGTTTTAGAGGTCATTGTATAGTCTGGAAGACTACAGAAGATGTGCCAGGAAGCCAGAACCAAGGTATGATGCACTTACCGGCCCAAGCATTGTAAAGAAGAAAGCAAGGTTGAGAAAAAGAAATGTGACTCCTGTTGGTCAGAAAAAAACAAGAACACATAAAAAGGTGAGCAAATAAACCATAGAGATACATATAATGAATGTAAATAAATAATTTATAATATTATTAACAACCACATGCAATAATAAAAACCATCTCTAACCTAAAACTCTAATCATTTCCTAGACTTGATTTAGGCTTAATTGTCCTAATCCCAGTGTAATAGAACGGTTTTCAATTGAGTGTAGAAAGTAATAATTAATTGGTTGGAAAAACTCTCGCCACTTTCTCAACCAATGAGAATCAAACCAAAACCATTCAGACTACAAAGTCAAAGTTCATGATCATAGGAAGCTGTGCCAAACTGAGTCAGTTCAATGATATTAGTGGCTCTTGTGGCAAATAACGATTGACTAGAGAAAGTTAATAAATTCAAGTATCTTGGCGTGACCATAAATCAGTATCTACAGTAACCTGGCATGATCATATTGACAAATTACAACGTTAATTATATAGCTGGTAGTTAATTCAATATTGTCCGCATAGCTATTATCCTGTAATTTTCAAAAACTTTCCAATTAAGGATTAATTTGGATAGTTTTAGATAGGACTTTCTTATTGAAAATGGCAAACTGTCCAATTTAAGAAAAATAGGACAGCTTGTATGAGCCAATCAAATCCAAGAAAATACAATAGGTAATGGAAAGTAGCCAATCAGCTTAAAGCATTGCGTCAGTGCGGTAAACAGGACGTCGTGTTGCTGTGTCTCTTGTTGTTGAACAATGGCCGAATTAAACAACGCAGATTTGCCAAACTTTTGTATTTCTCATGACCTTTTAAGCGATAACATCGCAAATGAAAGATTTCCTATGCTGTAAGAAGACCTTGCTAATCTGAGAGGCAAAAACCAAAACCAAAACTAAAACACCTCCAAAAGTACAAAAACTTGGCTGAACGTTTAGTGGAAAGTACAGCGTAACGAAAGAAGAAAGTTTGAAGACATCCCTCGCAATGAGATAGATGGAACTCTTTGCCGTTTCTTTGCGGGAATTAGAAAAAAAGACGGGGACGAATATGAACCAGAAAGCATGGCTGTTATGCAGTGCTCACTGGACCGTCATTTGAAGAACTGTGGCAGAAATTACAGTATTTTGCGAGATCGTGAATTTGCACAATCAAGACAACAACTTGAAGCGAAAGCAAGAGAATTACGAGCGCAGGGTTACGGAAAGCGAAAAAATGCCTCTCATGCTTTCAGTGAAGTGAATAAAGCAGCCAAGATGGTCCTGGATAGGGCTCCACATTCTTCCTCAACTGAAGCACTTTCAGATCTGAACTGGATGAATCAATCAGCCAGAAGACAAATGCAATGCTGTCTTTTTTATTTATAACTTAATAAAAAAGACAGGACTTAACCATGTGATTACTCGCGGTTTAGACTACCACAGTCATAACACCCGTTCAAAGGACACCATTCGAATAATTAAATCAAGTAGTAACTGGGGTTTGCTCAGATAATTAAACAGTGCTTTTTCTGATTGGAATACCCTGCCTTTGGATATAAACAAGTTACCACCTAATTCTTTTAGAAGCATTTCCATTTTACTTACAAATTTACTAATACTTATTTAGATATCAAACGTCTCTTAATTTATTTCCTTTATCACAGCTTCTTCATACCTTCAGTTTAGTAGTTTCTATGGTTAAGTTTTTCTGGGACTGCCTGGTTGTACCGGTAATTACTTTTCAAACTTTTTTAATGTCATTTTATTTTAGTTAGTGAGGACCTCCCTGAAAACCATGTAATGCGACAGGAGCTTCCTCTATACTGGCACTGGCTGCATGTAAATACTTTGAACGCTGATTGGTTCTTTTTAATGTATACGTCTGTTGTGATTGGTCAGAGTAATTGCTCTGGTTTTGGTTTACGACACTCATAGAAAATTGAAAACTACTCTAAACCCTGAATTACCATGATAGTGCTGATAACAATAAAAAGAAGCACTTTTTCGTTTTTTTAGCATAATAAACGTACATCTAAGAAGATGCACTGTGGAGAAGGACAAATTTCAACTGAATTTAACAGTCGAGACTTCTACTTCATGTCTGAGCTTGATGATGACAGGTTAGTGACCCAAGTCACAGTTAAGTCCATCTTTTTGCACCAGCAAGCATAGGAGCAATTTGTACACGAGGTAACTAAAGGTACCCCAAGTTGCAATTATTTCAAGAATGAGCAATAAATATTTTGTTTCCTCCTGTGTCAGTAACTGGAGAATAGAATTGATGCCAAGGCAATTCATTGTTTAAAAGAAGCTCCAAAATGTAACAGTCATATCTCCTTTAGGAATTTATGAATGCGCTATATTGTATTGATTGACATTTTTCAGAATTTACTACATCAAGAATGTTGAAAATAGTTGATCACTAACTTTGCTTTGGATAAACAAAGCCACGCAATACCACTCTTTACCATCTGATACTATAATAATAGTATCAAATGAATTCTCAATCATTAGTGAACAAGTTATGATCAGTTGACTACTATAACAGGTTACCATAGTAGTGGTATAACCTGTTAAAAACATGCACCTCTAATTTTAGCTTTGAGTGGGTATAACTAAAAAAACAAGCTCGGTGAGCCCCATTTATTATTACTGAACTGCAACTGGTATTCTGAGGTGCCACTTTTTGCAAATTAAAGCTTAAAAAAAATTATAGGAGGGGATTCAGAGCCACCATAAATTTTTGGTAAGTTTAAGGTGGCACTAAAACCACTGCTACAATTTTTTCAAAACTTGCCATTATTATAGTATCAATGGATAAAGAGTGGTAGTAGTGATCCATCAAACTGTAATTATGGGCTAGAAAATGCTGTAAAACAGATTTGAGCCACCTAATTCACAAACTGTTTGTTCATCTTTGTCAGTTATTTAGCAGCCTGATTTAGGCTGTGAGAAAACTCGCCATTTCATAGACTGTGAAATGGAGAGCTTGCTCACAGGCTGTCAAATATATGAGAGCATCTTGTGTTTTTATGAAAAATGTAAGTATTGTTTTAGTTATTTTATTGGAATGTTTGCTTTTTGAGTGACCCTTCCATAAAAGAAATACATGTATTGGCAAACTATGGAATTAATCGTGATTGTTAAATATTTTTCTCTTTTACAGCTTAATTGTGTTGCTGTATTATGGCCAAAGAAGCTTGGTTCTCCTTCTGCCATCCACTAGTACCATAAATGAGCTTAAGCATAAGCTAACAGATGTGACTTAAATACCTGTACAGAATCAAAGGATTTTTTATTGCAATACTCAGGCATGTAACTCTAACTTGGTTTTGGTAAGGTTGGTTGCATAACTGAACTCTTCAAGGCCATTGCACCCCATGACTGTTTGCAAAATAACAATGTACTAGTAGATTTTATGATTATTATCTGTCCCTAACAGATGGGGTGTCTTAATAATTACATGTAATGAAATTAACCAGCCCTGATAGTTAACTCAAACCCCTGCTAACTTGAAATATGTTTAAGAATAATTGGAGTTCTATTATAAAAACCTCACAAATCAATGTAGTTCCGTTTAGCTTGTATTTCAAGTCTCAGTACTGAAGCCTCGTTTTTTTGTGATTACAATTTGAATTTTAATCGCTACTTATACACTGTATAACTTATGGATTACCTGTCTGGGAGCCAGGCCTTTTAAGTGCCTATGCAATAAAAATAACTGAAACTTATTTGAAAAACCTTTTGAAGACAAGAAGAATAGTGTTTTATTTTTGAAATGTTCCCTCTGGGTCTGAAGATACTAAACTTTTTGTGCAAAAAGTGGTGATGTGATCAGTGGTTCTGAAGGCAGACTAACTAATAATAATAATATAGAATATCTTACGAACCATTGAAGTGGTGCTCTTCAAACTTGGCACTAGCAATGTACATCAGACTTGTAAGGCATAAAAATAATTTTTATGACACCCATTGTAGTCAATTAAATCCTACAGTGTAACAGACCGGCCCACCAAGACTAGCATTGGCTACATGCGGGCCAGTCCAAAACATCGTAGAAATAAATAAAATTTGTTGTTGACTGAGAATATAAATGGAAATCATGGCTGCTGTAAATATCTCCTCAGGAGTTAATTTCAATTGTTAATTTGCTTTAAGGTAACAAACGCACAGAAACTGGCCGAGTTCAAGTGTTCAACTGTATGTCTGGCCTTAGTGGAAGGACCTGTTTGTGGAGGAGGTAATGAAAGAACACAATTATTGTGTTCTGAAGTGAATTACAGAATTTTATGTCTTAACAAACTTTTCATGCTGAGCAAAATTGGTGCAAAGTACCTAGTAAGGTTTACTTATCTTAAATGTAATTCCCAATCATTAAATTTTATCAAATCATACTTTAGATTATATGATCTGCATTAAAAACCAGTTAGACTACAGTGAGAATGAGAGCACTTCTTATTAAACTAATACATATATTTTTTCTTGTCTTAATTAAGGACCAAAACAAGAATTTCCAGATATCCATCCACAGCAAGTATTTAAGTGGCTTGATGATACCTATGAAGCATCTTTTAATAAGGGTGATGGAGTCATTAAAACAGATCTTTTTGAAAAAGCAGCCAAACACTTCAATGTTGAAAAGACCACCTTAAACCAGAGAACCTTCTTTGAATGCCTTGGCCGTCACATCTTTGGAAAACAACCGCCATTTACAAATGTGAAGCTGACAAGAGGCAAGAAACAAATAAAAGGGATCAAACAGAGACGTCAACCAAGTACATGTAATGATTCACCACAGAAACAATGCCAGACACCAGAAAGGAAAGATGAAGAAACTGAAACAATCCCTAAGCCAGATCAATATCCTGATTCTCCACAGACACCACATGTGCACCAGACACCAGAAAGGAAAGATGAAGAAACTGAAACAATCCCTAAGCCAGATCAATATCCTGATTCTCCACAGACACCACATGTGCACCAGACACCAGAAAGGAAAGATGAAGAAACTGAAACAATCCCTAAGCCAGATCAATATCCTGATTCTCCACAGACACCACATGTGCACCAGACACCAGAAAGGAAAGATGAAGAAACTGAAACAATCCCTAAGCCAGATCAATATCCTGATTCTCCACAGACACCACATGTGCACCAACACCAGAAAGGAAAGATGAAGAAACTGAAACAATCCCTAAGCCAGATCAACATCCAGATTCTCCACAGACACCACATGTGCACCAGACACCGGGAAGGAAAGATGAAGAAACTGAAACAATCCCTAAGCCAGATCAACATCCAGATTCTCCACAGACACCACATGTGCACCAGACACCGGGAAGGAAAGATGAAGAAACTGAAACAATCCCTCAGTCAGATCAATATCCTGATTCTCCACAGACACCACATGTGCACCAGATACCAGAAAGGAAAGATGAAGAAACTGAAACAATCCCTCAGTCAGATCAATATCCTGATTCTCCACAGACACCACATGTGCACCAGACACCAGAAAGGAAAGATGAAGAAACTGAAACAAACCCTCAGTCAGATCAATATCCCGATTCTCCACAGACACCACATGTGCACCAGACACCAGAAAGGAAAGATGAAGAAACTGAAACAATCCCTCAGTCAGATCAATATCCTGATTCTCCACAGACACCACATGTGCACCAGACACCAGAAAGGAAAGATGAAGAAACTGAAATAATCCCTCAGTCAGATCAATATCCTGATTCTCCACAGACACCACATGTGCACCAGACACCAGAAAGGAAAGATGAAGAAACTGAAACAATCCCTCAGTCAGATCAATATCCTGATTCTCCACAGACACCACATGTGCACCAACACCAGAAAGGAAAGATGAAGAAACTGAAACAATCCCTCAGTCAGATCAATATCCTGATTCTCCACAGACACCACATGTGCACCAGACACCAGAAATGAAAGATGAAGAAACTGAAACAATCTCTCAGCCAGTTCCTGACATCCAGCCACAAGATAATACCTTAGAGCAGCCTGAGTATATGTCAATAGAGATGGAAGGACCTATTTACATTCCTCCTACCTTTGAATCTTACTCCAACAAAAAATTCCTAGCCTCAAGGAGTTGGACAAACTTTGCTGTAAAAGATATAGGACCAGAGGAGCTTGGTGTGTCCAACTTGAAGACGCATCTCGAGGAGTTGTTCCCTTTTCCATCGGCACAACAGAGCAGTGAAGAAAGGTTAAAGATATACCAGGAATCAACACATGGTGCCAGCCACTCAAGTAATTGTGTGAGAGCCTTTTTAAGCAAAGCCTTCCCACCTCTTGTGGTCTGCAGAAATGCTGCTGATGAGTTAAGAAGTCTCACCTTCATCAACGATGTAATGCCACAGTTTACTGCTCTATGTTACAGTTCACCAAGAAACAGAACAAGAGTCTCCATAAAATGTGTCACATGTCCTTATTACGAAGAACTGTGTGTGAAGCGAGGCATGTTCTCTAAACTGTCCAAGGGAATCATCATGAATTTGATGGTGTAGCACAGGCAATTGTTCATCAAAAGACGAGGGTTCACCAGATGGCTGCCTTGTTCTTTGCTGGCTCAAGTAACGAGGACTTATCTCATTTAAAGGAGGACACTCATATTGCTTCTAAGCAGAAAACGATCTTTGAAGCATTGAAAATCAAAGAGCGTGACAGCACAGTGACTCAGTGCTTAGGGTTTATGAAAACAAGGAAGTCGTGGAGACCTTCAAGGAGGATGTAGCCATACGCAGAATTTCATGCAAATTGTTGTTCGAGAGAGAGAGAGCAAATGGAAAGTACAAGTGTTATCAAGAACAAGGGCATGAGAAGTGTGTGTCATGGGCTGGGTGGAAAGTAAGGCATGCTGAAGAAGCAGAAAGACTTTCCGAAACAAGGCCAGGCAGGGCAGTGTATGTACTACTGAACAGAGAAATTATTCTCAATGGAATAAAACAAAAGATAACAGGCTCCATAAAAAGTCTTGATCCACCATGCACAGGAAAACCAAGTAGAAACCCTAAGCATCCATTTACCTGTAACAATTGCCACAAGCAACAGCACTATCTCATTGACTTATTTAACAAGCGATCAGAAGGGAAACTTAAGAACACTTTAGCTTCAAGAATGGGGCAAAGAGGATTTCGGCATGACTATGCAAATAAAAGTGAAGTTAAGGCCTCCCTCCTTTCTCTAAGTGAGGAAAACAAGGACTTGTCAAGAGCAGTCACAACAATGAAGAAAAGAGAAAGAAGTGTGCAAAGTTGGGAGGAAATGCTACATGACAGCTGCAAGCATGGATACCAAGAGAAACTCATAGTTGATCTTCTCACATTGTTCAAGAAAGACATTGATTTGACAAGGCCTGTACAGACGTCTATACTTGTAAATCTAGTTGGCAAACTTAAAGGAACAGTAAATCATCACTACATTCCATTAATTAAAACAATTGGGAAAATGCACAAGATACGGCTTGGTGATTGCAACTACAAGTTGACAAAGGTATGGCCCCAATGTTGAATTGATTACAAAATACACATACATAATAATTATTATCAGTTATGATGGCATAATAATTCTATCAGGTCATCCTATAATAAATGTTTCCTAATGGTTAATTGTAATTACAATTCACATTGCAGGATTTGTTTGGTCTGCCATGTAGTACCACATGTGACAACTTTAACAGAAAAAACAGTTGGAGCCAGGTTACAACTCAGATGTGTTGGACCAAGCTGCAGGTCTTTATCTAGATGGTCCTGTGATAGAAGCTAGTGATGAGGCGAGGGCATTAAGGTACGTGACAGGTAGAATATTAAATGAATTAATGCTGTGTCCTTTTGTGAGAGACAGCTGGCAGCAGTTGGTGTAGATAGTCAAATGGCATCTGTTGGTTAATTAAAAAGAGACTTAAAGTAAAGTCAGTAGATGTTCAGCTGCTTGGATATAAATTGCTTTTTTAAAAATAAAATTATGGCAAACAGCTCTGGTTAATTTAAAAATCCTACATGTAGGTTAAGTCATTATAAATTTCTGATTATTTGACCAAAAAGATGGCAGTTATTCCTGCAGGCTAATTATTTAAGCAGGGTTCTTATTAGACAGAAATACACTGTACATGTAATGCAATAATAGTGTTACATGCAAAGTAGAACTTCTTGATAACTAGTGCATGCTGTTGAGCACTCAGATCCTAGGAAAAATAATGTCAATGTAGGGAATCCAAGGAGTAAAAGACATACACTACTTATACTGACCTTAAAAAGTAAACTGCTGTAACTGCCTTTGATACCTTTATCATTCCTCTGCTTAGAAAAAAGCAAGTATTGTTAGGTTAATATTAACTTGATTGACCTCTTTTAGATTCCTTCAGGCTGTCCAAATGATAAAGGGGAGGTGGTACTGATTGGCAATTCTTGGAATGGTGATATAGATGAATGGGAGAATGATCTCTTACAAATTCCAAAGAGGAATTACAAACTGGGTAAGAAGTGAATGCCTTCATATTTTTGACATAATATAGCTTTTTTAGAAACAATTTTGTCTGTCCACACAAGACGGATCTTGATTTAAACGTGCCCACTGGCAATTAATGTGCACATGGTCCACCATGATTCCAAACACTCTGGGTAGAACATGATTGCTTTCAAATTTATCCAGATTAGTGTGGATATAATTTACACATTACAACGTACAATATTGCATAAAAGGAAATTTACATTTTTAATCAATGTTTAAAGTTCTAATCAGACTTTTCAGACTTTTGCTGCATATGATGTTATTACAGTTGGGAATCATTATTAATAAGTTTCAAGTCACACCAAATAATAGACTGCAAAACAGCCACATTTTTCCTTGGTGGAATGCAAGGGGTAGGTATCGCCAAGTGAAAGGTTTGGAGCCAGGGTGAAAATGTAGAGTGAGACTGAGGAGAGATGCTAAAAATACGGACTGTCTGCTTTGCATATATTTAAATGATTCGTTTCGAATTTCCCATTCCTCCAGCAACAGGAAATTTCCATTGGCTGAATTATGATGTTAGTCGTCAAGTTACGTTTATAACACCTCATCAGAGATCAACTTTGGTAAAAGAATTAGATATCAACTGTTTGTTTTGGTGAAGAA
>JAEMWC010002286.1:0-44752 GCA_016490735.1 Pachyseris speciosa | reverse complement strand
CAACAATTCTGCCATGGCTTCGTCCTCAGTATCCAGCTTCATCGTCTGTAAGACGATGAAACCGTATGGCAGGCTGACTTTGCTCAGGGGATCAATGACACGTTTATCGAATACTAGCCCATACCGCTTCACCCTCTCAGTCAGTCTGATGCGCTTGTTAGTGTTGTCACGGTGGAAGTGGTTGGGTATGGACACCAAGAGGTTGCGCCGCTCTTCCAGGGTGCTTCCAGCTCACTGAGGATGTTGTTTTTCATGCTTTGATAATTTAGCACTGCGCTCCCACGTACGTTTAGCGTAAACCCACGTACTTTGCATTCGGTTTTCCCTGAAGAGGTCGTGTATCCGTAATTTTTTGCACCCCCTGACACGAATTCGGTGATTGTGTCACCGTCCAGCTCATCCGTCATATCCCCCAAGTAGTCGCCAAGAGGAATAGATGGTTGACCCTCACGCCATCGGTAGATCACCGAATCCGTGTCATAATACAGCACATGCTCTTGGAGCTGGTCAAGGTAGGAATACAATTTCAATCGTGCCCAGCAGGTGGTGAAGGCAGCCACAAAGATATTGGTTTTCTGACTAGGCTGGGCGTCTTCGTCAATACGCGTGTACACAGCTTCGAGGATGTCGTCGGTGCATACACGGAGGGTAGAGACCTGACATGTAGAATCGTTCAAGAGGTCGAACAACACGTGTGGGCGGGCAATAGTGACAGTGGTGGGCTTGTTTTGTTTCTCGCCAAACTTGCCCCAAAAACTGTTCAACATGAGCTTGGCGAGTGCTTTGAGGCCCGGATTCTTCTTGATTTTGTCGTACTCAAGAAGAATGCCCTCCCTCTCGTTGTAGTTCCTGATATATTGCTGCTTTTTCTCCTCGGTATTACACCAGCGCGGCCAACCCGACGCCTCCTGCTTGATTTTCAACCAGGTGTTCACGTAGGCAGCAAACAGACTGGTCACGCGCTGCTCTGGGGGAAAATGCCAGACTTCGTGGATTTTGGTGATGCGATACCCCTTTTGGACCGCTACAGCAATCTCTGGCGTGCACCAGGTACCACGGATTCGACGTACGGTGTCAGTGTCTGGGGGCAGTGTGGAAGAGCGTTCTCCAACATAGGTTTTGGCTTGTCCCTAGGTTCTGTCACGCACCGACTGCAGAGAGGGAAGGTCAACTTGCCACCACTACGTACAAGGAGAACGGGATGGTGGAGTCCAGGGGCGGTAGCAAATCCACCAAGGCCATCCCAAAGTACTGGCTGATGTCTGTATGGCCAGGGTCGGTGATGATGGTGGGATGGCCCACGGGATAGCAGGCTGTTTTGTTGACCCACGGGTACAATGACGTTACATCCACGTAGCGGATTTCTTCCCCTGGGCTGTATCAGCCTGAGCGTGTAAAGCCACTGCCCGGTCCGTCCACCAAAGAAGGCATCGCGGGGTTGAAGAGGGGGTGCCAGGTCAAAGGTGGAGACGAAGAGGGCTTCAGGGGAGTTCTTCTGTTTCACAGCATCGTCCCATTGACATTCCCATATCTCGACTACGCGGTAACCTGTTTGTCGTAACATGGCAGTTTTGTGCAGGGTGGCCCGGTACACCTCTTCTAGAGTTCGGTTTCCTTGGGCGGGTCGTGTAACGTGGCGTTCGTAGGGGTGGCAAGTGGGGCAAGCATGCCAGTAACAGCCATGGAATTCATAGATTGTTTGAGTAGAGGGGTCAAAACCATCTACAAAGTAAGTACTGGCAGGTTGTGGTAATCTGCTGTTCTCCTCCGTTACGGACATGACGAATCGGGTCGGCAACATCATCATCGCTGCGTAGTTGATGATTTAAAAAGTACAACCACTGCAAGGCCTTGAGCGATTGGTTGACGTTAGCACCTCTCCAACCTCGTAGTGGTTCCACAGCAATGGTGTCGGGTTGAAGATGATGCCGCCGCCAGTATTCATTACAGGCGGAAGCAATGGTCACACACTTCTCAAGAGGTTTGAAACCGGCTGTGGCTTTGAACTCGGTAATGAAGGCATCGCAGCCGGCTTGGAGTAGTTCAACATCCGAACGACAGTAGTCGATCATATCCTGGCGGAGGTTGAAGGGTGCGTTACGGGCCGATTCATGGGCATACTATTCTTCCAGTTCTTTACGTTTGCCCTCGCTCATGCTCTCAGGGTCATAGTAGTGGAGGTCTGGCAGACGGCCTTCGTAGGATTGATTGTCCAGAGTATTGAAAACATGGGGAAAAAAGCCTTTTTCAGTTCGGTGAGACCAAAAGTAGCAGGAAAAGAAGCCAGAGGCATAGGCAAGAAGCACAAGGAATCCTTGAAGGTGAGGGCACCGAACCTTGGCGCCCACCGTCAATTGAGTTTGAACGGTGCGTTGTTGTGCGTACAGCGTATTCAGAATGAACATTCCGTCAAACCCTTTCAAGTTATGAAAAACGACGATGACAGGGCGATCTTCTTCATAGTCTGGGATCTGTGTCATGTCATCGAGGACATGCAAAAAGCGAAGGCAGCAGTCGTCTCCATAAAGGTCGCGGATTCGCTAGTCATCATCAGCCTTGTAACAGAGAAGGATGGGTTGGAAGGTCCGATCGGGAAGTTGAAGGGCCTCGATGTCCGCGTACACCAGGAGGGGTGGAGGTGGGGGAACCTTCTTGTTTTGGGCTTCAGCCTGTCGTCGCGCTGCTCTCCATTCAGCCATGGTCTCGAAGGATGTATCCTCCTCAGGGTTGATGGGTTGTATGTAACATTTATGGTCGCTGATTTTGACCATTTCACTGCAGTAGGGACATTGAGCAAAGCCACACCGATGTGGTTTACGCTTGTTGACTGTATATTTGGCTTTACAGCTCAGACAGGTTTTGATTTTTTGGCATCTACCAATGGAGGTGTGGTGGCGTAAACAGTCAGCACCATAGAAGAGACAATGGCAGAGAGGGCATTCTTCGTGAGGTCGTTGTCCCCGTCGGTAATCTGGGCAGTCTGCTCGCTGGCAACCTCGGCACACCCGACCTTCACAGGGATGGTGCTCGGCGTCTTCCACATTATACCCTTTCTCACACAAGGTGCAATAATAGCTGCGGTTGACAAAACCGGGAAAGGACGTGCAGCCATCGTAGTGGTGATCTGATTTTAGCAGACGGATCTGGTTCGGTGCCTCTGGACCTTTAAGATTAGCATAAAGGGTTTGGCCCTGCACATGACCAAGAGCTGGTAGTGGGGACCCAAAGCATCTTGGAACTGTTGGAGTTCCTCATACCCACAGGGTCCGGAAGGTACACCGGCTTGTCTATCCAGGGTCTCGGCCAGGATGCCTTGCAGCGGTCGACCGTTGCGTAAATTTTTCGAATCACTCGCTTCTGCATCACCCTCACCGCGGTGACAGTGCGCCCGCATGGTCACAATGGCGCGGGCGCAACACAGCTCGTCGTCATTACGGATTGGTATAATACACCACTTCCGCTTATTGACCTCGTTGAGGCATTTGTTGCCCGGATTTGTTCTTTTTCCCCGCCCACCGCGTTGAGGCATTCTGACCAGGTTGAACGTGGCCTGTAACCCCTCCTGGATGTTTAAAGCTTCGTTGGAGTTCAGTTTGGCTGCCAACTGATGAAGCAGTTCCTCCAACCGTGGTGAGCGCTGAACAATTTCCTCTACCCGGAAATTGATCGACTGGTAGGCATGGATGAAACCAGGGGCTTGCAGCGTGAAATTCACTCGGTCCTCTCCACGGGCACCGAGACTCTCCAGCTCGGTCTGGATGGCACGTAAAAAGGCGTCCATTAAGGCTCTTCCCAGGTTGTCCTCGGGGACGGGTGGGCGAAGCTGTCGGATGACGGCGTTGAATTGCTGACCTATGACCACATTTCTCCAACGTCGTCTCGCTCCTATGGGATTGAACTGAATGGCGAAGAGCGGTCCATCGGCCAGTCGTGCACTTTCGTAAAAGTCCATGACCTCATTCAGTTCGTCATGGCTCTCTTTGAGATCGAGAGGTTGACTTGCAACACGTTTGGCCATTGTCTAACAACAAAAGACATGACCCCATTACACAACAGAAATCCGATGGAAACCCGAATGAAACCCGATGGAAATCCGACAGAAACCCGATGGAAAACCGACAGTTTTGAACAATGCCAATCAGCCCACGCGAAACGTTCGTCTTTGTCGTAAAAAACCTCGTCCCACGAAGGGACGAGTTGACTCCACGAGGTGCAAGTATATGATGACAGAACGTTCGTACATATCACCCGCCAAGCAATCTCGCGTGTGGCTAAGACCCCATGAACCTTGCGGGATCGCGTGGGTTTGCTAACTTTATTTTTTTCCTACGCGAGCGAGCGAGCAACTAGTTTTCCAGGAATTCAAACAAAAGACACGATGTATGCCTGATTGATTCTATTGTGGTCTTTCCGAGAATTCCAACAAAAGAGACGACCTATGCCTGAATGATTCTATTGTGTTGTTTCGAGAATTTCTTTAGTCCCAACCACGATTGTTCATGCAAATTTCGACTCAACTGACTCAGCAAATTCAATTCAACATCATTCAATTCAACATCATTCAATTCAACAGCGAAAACGCCATTGCATACATACAACTCAACATCATTCAAATCAACAGCGAAAACGCCATTGCATACATTCAACATCATTCAATTCAACAGCGAAAACGCCATTGCATACGTACAACTCAACATCATTCAATTCAACATCATTCAATTCAACAGCAAAAACGCCATTGTATACATACAACTCAACATCATTCAATTCAACATCATTCAATTCAACAGCGAAAACGCCATTGCATACATACAACTCAACATCATTCAATTCAACAGCGAAAACGCCATTGCATACATTCAACATCATTCAATTCAACAGCGAAAACGCCATTGTATACATACAACTCAACATCATTCAATTCAACATCATTCAAAGTCAACAGCGAGAACGCCATTGCAAACATACAATCAAAATCAACTCAAATCGAGTCGATTCAACATCATTCGCTCAACTCAACAACGAGTGAACGTTTGTAGCAAAGAAGCTCATACTCACCAACGATGTTATGCCTCCTGGACGTAGAATTCACACAGTCAATCGTGGATCGATAAAAAATCTAACTACACGGAACACACAGTAAAATCGCTCACTCAATTCTAGGAATTTGAACAAAAGACACGAGGTATGCCTGGGTGATTCTATTGTGGTCTTTCCAGGAATTCAAACAAAAGACACGACCTATGCCTAGATGATTCTATTGTGTTGTTTCCGAGAATGTCAGAACTAGTCTCAATATGCGATGCAAATTCAACTCAAACCAGGTTGCATAATAACCAACCAACTCCACTTTTTTACCAAATAAGGTTACAAAACGTGGCGATTGGTCAGCTTCAACCCATGGTTAATCGAGCGAGCAAACTGACGCTAAGTTTGGTTATAAAAAAGTGCAGCATGATAGCGTTCTTTGCAGTGGTTTTGAAGAGAGATAGCGAGAGCGAGACAGAGACAGGAAAATAATGGCCCAGAAACGCGTTTATGAAGAATCTTTCAAGCGGTGTAGAGGAGAAGATGAGCGATCAACAGCCTTCCGGTTTATCGACCTTCATAATCTACCCTTCGGTCATTGGCTTCCCCTCGAGGTGCAAGATAAAATCATGGAGCGAAAATATTGGTTGGAGTGGAAGGAGCGCATCAACAAGGTAAATTTTTTTGCACGTTTTGGTGTCTATGAGCGAATGTGAGAGAGAGTTTATTGAATAGGTTCTCGACAGTAAGGGGTGACCATGTGTGTGTGTGTTTTTTTTATTTTTTAGTTTTTACCTTTGGGGAAAACGATTGGAAAAGTGTGTGACCCCTTGCAATATTTAAAGCAACCAGGCATTGTGATGTGTGTTACGATTGGCATGGTGTGCGCTGTGGCAGAAGAGAAGGGACGAGTCGTGCGATTGCGTTCGTGGCTAGATCAAGTCCAACCACCCTTGGAACTCACTATCCGGAATGTATTCCTCATTTGCCAGCCGTCCGTGAAACTCCGCGAGGAGTTCTGCCCGTGGCCGTCCGAGATGGTATGACATGGAACAAACGCCCCTCGTCGCCAATAAAACCAGGCGCCACTCACACCGTCAAAAAAGTACAAAGGTTTGTTGAGTCGAATAGCCATAGCCACTGCCCAGGCGAACCTCCCACTACACCTCCCTTGTTGTGAAAGAAACTCAACACTAACACCAGGGTGGCGTCCTTACCACGTGGGTAATTTTGCGCGTAAGGTACTTGTGTAGGGTGATGGGGGACGAAAAGGATCTGTTCAAATCCAGGGCGGCTTGCTGCAATATCTCGCGGCCTTCGGTCATTTGTGTCGGGGAGAGTGGGGATTAGGTACTTGGCTCTCGGGTGACAGGGTGGGATAAGCACTCGGCACGAACAATGGGTAACCAGACAACAGCGTTCTACGTACACGTCCACGCCTTGGGCACCTCCCGTGGTAATGATTTGTCCTTCCATGGAGAAGTTGGTCAGTCTGTGGAAGCAGAAGAGAAGAAAGGATGAGTGGGGTACCAACGCCACATATTCTCGGGTTGTTCGTCATCATAGCTCTGTAGAGGTGGGGAGGGGTCATGTTCGTCAGACACGTGCTCTTCCAAAATCCAGCGAATAGCGCGACAACCGCTACAAATGCTAGGGCATCAGTCTAACCCCTCTCCGCGTCCGTACGCTTCATCTTTCTCCAGGATGCAATAATCGCAATAATTGTCCAACAATCGTCACACCGTCTCTGCCACAGCACACGTTGACGATTGACTTCTTCCAGGGTGGGTAGGGTATCGTTCAAGGCGTTGGCTAATTTCACGCTCAAGATGCGCGCGCAATGGTCATGCCACACGTTGCCTGCTCCGTAGGAGTGGTCGTTACACGTGTCGTGGATGTCCCTCACATTCCACACGTTGGCCGTACCGATGGGTTTGTTGACAAACGACCACAGCGGGTATTCTTCCAAGGTTGGTAGGTCCTGTTCCTTCCACTCGTCCAATAACTGGGGGTCAGCGCAAATGGCAATGCTCTGACGTGTGGGAGTCCGCTTGGCTTGCCACTGGCGTTTCAGCAGAGGAAGGACCTGGGACGGATGGTGACGGTTTTTCACTTGTTTTGGATCAAAACAGAGTCCATGCGAACGTCTGTCTTGGGAGATGAGGGCTTCGTCGCTGGCATCGACGTCCGTGGTAGTAGTGGGAAGAAATCGGTGAAGAATGATAGGTCTTCCTTCGGGGTCTGCCATACCCATCTCTCGGACGCTATAACTGCTTTTCAAACGGAACCCATGTATCACAACCACTAGGCAAAAGCGAGTCATAGTTACCTGAGATCCTGAGGCTTCACGCTGGAACTGATGTGGACTGCAGTGGGAACGCGCTTTTTGTAGTCTATCCATGACCAAATAAGGACAGGACGCCGGGCAAGCAAGGACAAGACACAGGTAACAAAGAACAAGACGCCGGCAAGACAGGACAAGACAGTGGCAAGCGACGTCATGGTTAATCGACCGATGAAATCGACGCCACGCTCATACCAAATAAGGACAAGACGCCGGGCAAGACAGGACAAGACAGGGCAAGAATGGACTTAAAACAATGGAACTGGGTCCAAGGCAGTCATTCGGAAAAAAGACGTCTTACCCTTAGGATGGAAGAGTCTACCAAATGTGTATCGCTGTCTACAGCGTTGAATAATCTGACAAAGGTCTTGGAAGAGACTCTCACTGAAAATGAAACTTTAAGCAAACGCGAAAAAGCGGCCATGTCCACCCTAACCATCGTGACGGGACTATTACAAGAAGCCAACGAGAAAAACGAGGCGTTCACCGAAAAACTACAAAAGCAACAACAAGAGAATGATCGTTTAAAAGAGACGGTTTGTCAACTAAGACGGTTGATGTTGTGCCCACGTTGCACGGACGTTTAGATCATTGCATGGACGGAGAACTTTGTGACAAGTGTACACTGCCTTAGAGGAATCACAAGAACCGACAAGCCATGGGCAAGAACCGACAAGCCAACGGGCAAGCCAGGGACAAGCCACGGGCAAGCAGAGGCCAGCCACGCTTAACCGACGCCAAGCTCTTACCAAATAAGGGCATGAAACACTGTGATTGGTCAGCTCAACCCACGGTTCATTAACACTGACGTCACGTTTTTTGGGTATAAAAGAAGGTCAGGATCTCAGCAAAGCATCACTCGATTGGGGAGACAAGAAGACGACACCATGTCTATGAGCGAAGAGAACAGACGAGAGTTGAACGATGCCCTGTCCGCCTTGTTGGAGGTTGACGCTGAACCCTTACCGATTCTGACAGAAGAAGACGTCATCCAAGTGTTGCAAGAAGGAGATGTCAGAGAAGAAAAGTGTCCCATGGATGGCAGCACTCTGTACGTTATCAAAAGTACCTTGGGTCGTGAGAATGGGAGCGTGTGTCTGAAATGTCCCATGGAAGGATGTGTCACGTTCACGACCACAGACAATGCCCAAGTTGTCCTCGAAGGACTCGCCCACGCTCATCCCGAGTTGAAAAAAGAGTGGTTTGCCCTAACGTGCCAGTGCGAACGCAGACCCTTCCTGAAATTGAGCCGTTCTGCCAAGAATCCTAACCGATTGTACTTGACTTGTGCTAGGAAGCGTGACCAAAACCCTTGCAAATACTTTCAATGGGTGGACTCAGCCCCCTTCTGTCCCAGGCAAGAGGCCGTACCTTTGAATGGTAGGGATCGGTGGTCTACACTGACGAAGGATCAAAGACAGTGGTTGCTCGATCAAGCCAGAATGGACACAAGTGACAGTGACCCTCGAGAAGCTCGATACAAAGAGTTTCGACGTAATGTAGCGCACAGAATGATTCGAAGGGTGCGAAACGAACCTTACCCTAGTCAACCGAGACACTCCTTCTCGCGTAGCCAGCAACTGTTGGAATGAACATGCCACACATACTGCCATATGTGTCCCATTCACGCTTCTTGTAAAATAGGTTTTTGAGTTAGCATTAAAAAACACCATTTTTGCCATTATGACTGAGAGTGCATTAATTCGTTTGGAGTGGTGGGTGATTCAACATTTGAGGGGGTGTTTCCGCAATGCCTCCAGGTTTCTACAGATGCTGGACGAGGTAGATGCTAATAGCATTGATCCTTTTGTCGTCATGACCCACGTCTTTGCCGAGGGGCACCATTGGGGGCGCTACCTAGTGTTTGCCTGGTGGTTGTGCAACACCTACGGCTACAAAAAGGGGCGTGAGCATTGGGTGAGGTGTAAACGCAGTCACCCTACCTTCAATCGAGGTATACGAGCGTGATGGTCCGTAAGAAGAAGAAGAGTGATCGATCGTGGGCCGATAAGTACAATGATCCCACTCGACCCGGTTCGTTGGGTGGCGTTGAACGTTTTGCCAAAGCCAATGGTCTGTCTGTGGCCAAAGCAGAACACATCCTGCAAAGTGTGTTGAGTCACACGTTACACAAACCGCGACGACGACGGTTCCCACCTCCCCCACCTTGGTGTTTGGTCCCGACGAGCAGTGGCAGATGGATCTGGTGGATATGCAGAAATTGAAACGTTGGAATGGAGGCCACAAGTATTTGTTGACGGTGATCGACGTCTTTTCCAAACGCGCCTCGGCCGAACCTCTCCGCAGCAAGAGCGGACCCGACATGGTGCGAGCCTTGGATCGTCTAGCCCAAACGCTCTACCCCTTTCAACCACTGCGCGTGCAAACGGACGAGGGGAAGGAGTTTTACAACAAATGGGTGCAGGCTTGGTTTAAAAACAAAGGGTGGCACCATTTCTCGACCGCGGGAGATGCCAAAGCAGCTGTGGTGGAACGTTGGCACCGAACCCTGAAAGAGAGGATGTATCGGTACTTTACGGCGCACAACACGTTAAAGTACGTGGACGTCTTGAAAGATCTGATCGACGAGTACAATCGAACGCCTCATCGCAGTCTAGGTATGGCACCCGTGGAGGTGACAGAGCAAAACGCCCCCGCCCTGTTCGAACGTTTGTATGGGAAATTCTTGAAAAGGGGTAAGGTGCGCAAGATCTTACGCGTGGGGATCGCGTGCGTCTCAACAAGAAACACAAAGCTTTTAGCAAGGGGTACTTGCCTGGGTGGACGGAAGAAGTCTTTCAGGTCTCGAGCGTTGACCGTCACCTTCGACCCATTACTTACAAGATACAAGAATGGGACAACACACCCGTAAAAGGTACCTTTTACGCCCAAGATTTGCAAAAGGTGAACGTGTCGAATGACGATCTGTTCCGCGTGGAAAAAATCCTCAAACGTCAGAAAGGTCGCATGTTGGTACGCTGGAAAGGGTGGCCGGCCAAGTACGACAGTTGGATCCCAACAACAACTCATAAGAAGTGAACGTAGGTAAGTGTGGACATCACATCGTCATGACGTCGCACCGTCTCACATTGATCAGCGATCCGACCGACGAGTTTGCTCAAAACACCAACAGTGCCTTCACTTTACGTTTGCAACGACCCTTGCGACTAGCCGATGGAAGTTGGGAAGCCTGCTTGCTGAGCGTTTCCTGCCCCAGCGCTTCCAGACACGATTGGAAACTCGTGGGCATCGATCCCGAGACGGTCATCTTGAAAAACATCATGTATTACCAACGGATGGACGAGTCTCACACCATCAATGGTGTTTTGTCGATTCGACTGAAAGAAATCATGACCGAGGACCACCCTGTGGTGAGCGGTAGACAATTCTGGCAGCGACTGATTGCCCTAGCCACCAGAAAGATCAACGAGATTTGCGTCAACTTCAACGTAGGACGCAATGGAAAACGTTTCAGCATTTTTGACTCCCGCTGGAACCCCTATCTGGAGTGGATCAAGGGCGATGAAGTGATTCTACCTCGCCGTTGGTATGCCAATGCTCTCCTCTTTCACGAATCCATCGTCAAGTTGTTTGGTGTGTTGTCGCAGGATGGTCGATCGATGGGACCTAATGTGAGTTACAATCTACCTCGAGATCCTACGCATGATCCGCCTCGTCAGAATGCTCCAACCAAGGGCGAATTTCTAACGAATGATGTCCCCACGTGGAAGTTGGTCGACGGTTACATGCACTTGAAGGAAGAGTTTGAATGGCACATTTACAATGTCGACGCTTCCTTCGAACACAAGAAGACGAGTCACTCGCTGTTTGTCTACACGGATCTAGTGGAGAGCAGTTTTGTGGGCAATCAACAGCATCAGTTGTTGCGAGAGATTTTCCTGGACGATAGCGTGCACGGTCGACGGTTGGTCGAACCGCTACGTCTACAGTGGATGCCGGTTCGTACGCATAACATCGAGACGGTGGAGGTGCAAATCGCTACGCAGTCGGGGGAGTTAGCCACGTTTGACGCTGGCAAGACCATCGTCACCGTTCTCCTGAGAAAGAAGACTGCATAAGAAAGAGGAGAAGGGGCGTCTACGAGTCACTCGAAGGTGAAAATCATGCGAGGAGGAGCTTTGACGCGTTACCACACTCCCGAACTGTCTCAGGCAGGTGCAGGGTGGAATCCCTACTACACCCTTCAAACGGGTGATGGATTTGCAGAAGATTTGGTGCAATTGGCCGGACCCACCGTGCTGCAGACGGGGAGAGAAGTGTTGAGCAAGATCGATGGTGGCATGAACGTGAGCGATGCCTTACGCACCAGTGGAAGAACATTGACCAACACCTTGAAGAGGAAAGCCCCAGGGATGGGAGCCCGTTTGGCAGGCCGGGCCACCAAGCGAAAGGCCGCCTCAACCTATAAAGGCATCGTCAAACGCTTCAAAGACATTTTCGATTAAAAAACGATGGTGATTGGAGGATTTCAAAAGACGCGCCGCGTGAACCCTCACCAACCCGCCGTGGGTCGATTCTACTCTCCCTACAAGTGGGGTAAGAGCGTACCTTTGGAGTGGATGACACCCCCTGCGCCCCGGGTGAAAAGACAACGGGGTGGTTCTTTGAGAGGTCGCACAGCCCCTCGACGACGACGACATAAAAATCCACGACACTGCAGCACTCGTCACAAAACGCGTTGAAGTGACGACCGAAAGCATCATGTCCCTGAATCTCTTCGACCTGCCATCCATCGACTATCGCTACAAGGCCAAACGGGATGTACCCTACCGACCAGCCTTTACGGGAATCGATCCCATCACCTTCTCCGTAGCACCCTCGGAAGATTTTGTGGATTTGAGTCAGAGCCGTTTGGTGGTGGAGGTGCGTTTGAACCATTCGCACCCGGGTATACTGGCATCGAAGTGGGTAGAGCCATCAGTGATGCCACGGATACGCGCAACATGACCATCGGCAACAATTTTGGTCATTCCATCTTCAAACAAATGACTCTGAAACTCAATGGAGCCCTGATGACCAAAGACACCAATCAGTACCATCACAAAGCCATGCTGGAAACGCTCATCAATCGTTCCAAAGACTAAGGGGATTCTCCGCTGAGACCCCAAGGCTGGATAAACGGTGCACTCAATGTGCCTGCGCAAATAGCCACAGGACAAGCTAATACGGACAACATCAGACAAGCAGACGAGAGTGCTGGTTACAAAGTCTTGGAGACTCTAACCAAGACAGTAGCGGGAAAAAGATGGCAGACTTTTGTGATCAAACCGCACCTAGCCCCGTTCCGCAGTGGCAAGGCTTTGGTCCCTGGGGTGGGCATCGAGTTGGAATTGTACCTGAATCCCAACACGGTGTATCTCTATGGCACACCCAACAAAGGCACTTTGACGGATAAGAAATACCCTACCATCACGCAAGAGGACATCAAAGTCACGCTGATGCTGCGAAAATACACCTTGAATTCCTCCGTGTTTTTGGAGCTGAAGAAGAAAAGAGATAAGGATCACAAGATTGTCAAGTACCCAGTGGTGAGGACCGATTTGCGTACGTATGTCATCCCTACGGGCAACACATCGTGGGAAGAGGATAACGTGTTCCTGGGTAGATTACCGGATCGCGTGGTGGTGGCCTTGATGCGAACGAGCAATTTCAACGGAGCCATTGACCGCTACCCGTTTGCTTACGAACGTCTGAACGTCTCCTCCATACGGCAGATTGTGAATGGTGAAGATTACCCCTACAGACCCCTGGAATTGAGCACCACCGCTGGACATAAAGACACCACTGACCTACTGGGCTACGATCGTCTCCTCACGGCTCTCAACTCCGAACAAGATGAGCTTCCCATCATTCAACCAGAAGACTGGGGCGAGGGAAAATCGTGCACCCTGTTTGTGTTTAATAACGTGCCCAACGACCGTCCCAATGCCAGTGCTCACCGCAACCCACCACAGACGGGTAACGTGCGCTTAGAGATCAAATTTGCTGAAGCCACCACCACCAACATCACCGTATTGGTGTTGAGCGAGAAAGAAAACGTATTTGAGATCAATCCTCTGGGTGGAGTCAAATACAACTTGGATCACTGAGAATGGAATTTGTACCACTGAACACCGAAGTGCTCCGTTATTTGAGCATTCACGACCCACCTCTACGCAGATATTTTCAAGGCGTCTTTGCCGCCGATCAGCTACCCATGAACGCTCAGAAGTCGCGTGCACCCCAGGCTTACATCGTCAACACGGATCCCATCTCGGAACCGGGACAGCATTGGTTAGGGGTGTGGACTCGAGACAATGTGTGCGAAGTCTTTGACAGTTACGGATTACCCTTGCATTACTACAAAGATCCCACGTTGCAAGAAGGGTTGCGACAGTGGAAATACTTGGTGAGCACAGATCAGAGCTTGCAAGCCTTGGACAGTCAGACGTGCGGTCATTACGCCTTGACCTACCTGAAAGCCAAAGCCCGAGGTGCCTCTTTAACAGACTTTATGGCTAGATGGGGCCCAGATCTCGTCTCCAATGACGTCCGAGTGGCCAACGAGTTGAAAGGAACGGTGCAACGAGAACTGTCCGTGGATGGACGACCCTACGATGCTCGTCAACAGACCAATTGTAGTCGTCAAGCTTTCATGACGTGTAATGGATTACATTAGTGATGTGTAATTAAAAAAGAGGTTGCAACCACCGTTTGTATTCATTTTCTCTGTGTGATGAACACCCGTCACAGTGAACGTCAGGTCTTCCTGGCCTTGGCCAGGTTAGAAGCGGATTATTACGCTCTTTTTCCTGAAGACTATTACCAAACCATCGTCGGTGAATCTCAGTGGGATGGGTTTCATCTTCAACAGTTGCGTCAATTGGCTGCCAAACGGGCCTGGAATGACATGCTGCATTACATTCACTATGGATTGGACACGGCCCTCCGAGAGGCCGTTCAAGACGCTATTCAGCAAGCTAGCCCTCGTCTCTACCAAAAAATGTTTTTCCCCAACAACATAAGGTAAAACTCGGTTCATATGTCATCAGTCATGTCCAAGACAGTGAAGAGAAGATCGCGCAAGCGAGCTGTCAAACGAAAGCAAAGAGGGGGTGCTTTGTACAGGCGAACCCAACCCCGTACGATTGACAAAATCGCTCAAGTGGCTAGTATGTTTTTGTCCGGACCCGCCCCTTCCTTCGGTTCGCTGGGCCTCTTACTGGGCAAGCAAGCCTTCAAAGGCATAAAAGACAATGTGCAATATTACCGGGGCAAAAGATGATTCGACAACCGAGCAGCGTCATCGTGGCCGGACCTTCGGGCTCTGGTAAATCCACGTTGGTGGATCGATGGTTACGTCACCCCTCCATCTTTGCTACCAAACCCAAACGTATCGTGTATGCTTACGATCGTTGGCAACCTCGCTTTGACGTCTTACAGAAAAAACACGGGATTCGATTCCACAAAGGCATTCCCGATCCCGCTTTACTGACCAAATGGTTTGGGGTCACTGGAGGTGGTGTATTGGTCTTGGATGATCTCATGACCGAAGGAGGGGCCGACAAGCGCGTGCTGGATTTGTTCACCAAAGATTCGCATCACCGCAACATCACCGTTCTCTACTTGACACAAGATCTGTTTCCTCCTGGCAAGTTTTCCAAGACCATCAATCGCAATGCACAGTATCTGGTGGTCTTCAAGAACCCTCACGATAAGACTGGACTGCGCACCGTGTTGTTACAAGCCCTCCCCGACCAGTGGAAAAAACTGTTGGAGTTATTCAACCGAGTGACGGCTCGCCCCTTTGGCTATTTGTTGTTGGATTTGCATCCCGCCTCAGACGATCGGTACAGGCTTTGGAGTCACTTAAGTAAGGAAGAAGGGATGCCTCGCGTACACACTCTCTCCCGCCATGCCCCCAAGCGGAGAGTAACACGGAGGAAATAAAAAACTGGAACCCAGCACCGTCTTTTCATTCGTCCTTGTCATGGTGAGACGTACCAAGCGCAGGAAGAACACGCGCCGAGTGAGGCGGCGAAAGCGTCAAAAAGGAGGAGTCATTCCCTTAGCAGCTCTAGTCCCAGCTCTGGTAGCAGCCGGCAAAGCGGCAGCCACGGGGGTATTGCCGCCGGTGCCAGCTGGGGCGTGAAGAAGGCTCTCGACAAAATCGACCGCAAGCGAAGGACTACTTAAATGCCATGTCACTGGAGAAAGACCATTTCGACATCATGGGCGAACGCATCAAACGACAAGCACCCTTCTTACGGTCGGTGTTGAACGAGGGCAGCGCAGCTGCTCATCGACACGTGTTCCGCATGGCCAACAAAGATCAAATCAATGCCATCAGCGAACTCATACTCAACACTCTCAAAGGTAACGTACCTGTGTCTAAAATTACCCGTCATGGTCTGGCTCTACACGCCAACGTACTACGTCAACTGGGGCGTCGTCGCGCATCCCTTATGGGTCGACGCAAGTTGCTGATGAATCAGTCTGGCGGTGACTTTTGGCCGCACCTCCATCGCTGTTATCGAAGAGTCTGTGGACACTAGTAATGGATGCCTTTGTGAGCACCGAAATCCCCGATTCCCCGGCCTTTTTACGCCTCCAAGAGCAGTACAAACAACGCCTCATGGCTGACACCACCTTGGACAAAGCTTCCTCGTTAGCCGCTCAGCAAGAGATGATCCTTGACAACGATGACATACCCGATGGCTGGAAAGAAGCTCAATTGAAGACCCTCTCCAACGAGTTGCGTCAATGGACCCAGAAAGCCCGAAATCCCTTGTTTAAGGTGCAGGGACGAATGGGCCCCAGCGAGGCGAGCGGCACCGATCCGGACGAACCCCCCTTGCAAAGTATTGTGGGTGGATTAGTCAAAAGCCTACAGAAGAAGTCACCGGTCACGCCTATCATGCCCAAAGCCAAGGCCAAACGTCCACGCATGAAACTAACACCCAAGATCACACCCTCCACGCGCAAAGCCAAAAAAGTCCGAAAACTTCCACCCACCCCTTTGTCGGGGGTCGGTACCCTACCGAGCACCAGTCAAACTTCTGCCATGGGTAGTGATCGGGATGCGCGCAGGAAACAACTCATGCAAAAAAGAAAGGAAGAACTCGTGAGCGAATCCAAAAAACGCATAAAAGATACGATCAAGAAGTGGTTGGATTACAGTTGAACGAATCATGCCGAGAGTCAAGTCAAAGAGAACCCGGCGGCGAAAGAGAGGCCATCCCACTAGAAGGAGGAGGAAGAGACAGAGAGGGAGTGGATTCGATGTGCAAAAACTACTGGGCAAGACAGGTGTGGAATTTCACTGGCCCGGCTATCAATTCATGGGACCAGGTACGCATCTGGAAAAAAGACTGGCTAGAGGTGACAAGGGGATCAACCGATTGGACAGACTGGCCAAACAGCATGACATTGACTATTCCAAGGCCAAGAACCTGCGCGACAAGTGGCAAGCCGATCGGAAGATGATCAAGGGCATTGATGGTTTCAAGAAGAAGAACAAGACAGAATCCATTGTCAAAAATATTATGAAAGCCAAGGTCAAGTTAAAACTGTAAAAGACTGTCAATTAAAAAACGGAGTGTTGCTTCAAAATGTCTTGTTTTATTTCACATTAAGAAAAAAAGATTGAGTAACACTTTCTTTCCCATACTATCCAAAGGGAACTCTTGTGGTCCTAGCAAAGCAGTGATCCTCTCTAAACTTGGCATACTACACTCTGTAAACTGTTCGTGAACGTAACTGTGCCAGGTATTGGTGGTTAAATCATACAAGTAGATGGGTTTCTTCATTTCTTTGGCCAGATTGACGCTCCGTCCTAATCTTCCTGGTATAGTAGGTTGATCGTGAGGTGGCATGGAAAATGTCTTGGAGAACACAATCAAGATATCTGCTTCGCGAATAGCTGTATAATCTCGCATGATCGCTATCCTTTCTTGATATGGGAAATGGATGAAGTTTGGATCCTCTGCATAACAGGCCATAAACGCTTCCCGATCACAACTGTCTGCCACTGCAAAATTATTCTTGAGCATGTTTCTATCAGATAACAAGATATCAGTCACATCATCTTCATAGGAAGTGCTCACAATGTCTGAACAATTGTGGCTGTGGCTTATTTTCCATAAACTCATATCCGAAGCCTTATCCCAGTCATGCTTGATAGCCGTAATGGTGTCAGCCAACTTCTGATCTGCAGTAATGTAACAGCGGAACGGTATTCCTCGCAGTATAGCCAAAGAGACCAACGCGGAGTTCATGCCTCTGTTAGCCGTCGTAGTGATGATGGTTGTGGGAGAAGCCATCTTCAATGAGGAATGAGGCTCTAAGGCTAGTTTCAAAAGTATTTATAAGAGCCAGCAACGCGGTGATTGGTCAACTACGTTACCCAAATCGGGCAAGACAGGGACAGCCACGGGCAAGTAAGGACAAGAAACTATTAGGGTTAGGGTTGAAAAAAAAAGGCCCCACCAGGAGTCGAACCTGGAATCCCCTGATCCGTAGTCAGATGCCTTATCCATTGGGCTATGGAGCCTCAACGGAGGATAGGGTTAAAAAATGATGGTAGGGTTTAGGGGTATGGGGCTGAAAAATGAGGGGTGGGGCTAAAAATGAGGGGTAGGGGTAAAAATTAGGGTTGGGGTATGATTCTTAGGGTTGGAGATAATTTATGCCAATTATGCGCATATTAATTAATCCCATGGGACCAACGTGACCTCCATGCTGCTCTCTGATTGGTTAGGGGTTATGCTAATTAGGCGGCATCCTTTGAGTGGTATACCGACCACTATAACTACTTTGATTTGAAAGTGCCAGAAGCGCTGGTCCCCAAGTTCGAGGAGATGTGCCCCTTCTTCATCAACAAGCAGGTACCAGAAAGGGCTGTGCCGGACCACATGATGGCCTATCTGCGGCGCATCGGCAGAAATCGTGGCGATGGAAGAAAACTGGTGGGGGCCCTGTCGGCTGAAAAAATGTTGGTCTACGCCCCAGTTCTCCGTTGGTACATTGGCCACGGGGTGGAAACTACCGCAGTCCACCGAACAATCAATTACAGGCCAAAGAAGATTTTCACCTGGTTTGTGGAGCAAGTAACAGAGGCCCGCCGAACAGGGGACACAGACAAAAGCAAGGCGCTGTTGGCGGATGTGTTCAAACTCTTGGGCAACAGCGCTTACGGAAAGATGATTGAAGCTGTGGAGCGCGAAACAAACACCGTTTTCACCAAGGATGAAAAGGTTGTCGACAGAGCGTTGTGAAGTGCTTTCTTCTCAGATCTCGAGGAAATCGGAGACGCGTACCAGTTGGAAAGCCGGAAGCACAAGATTGAAATCAGGAGGCCGTTTCAAGTTGGAATCGCGGTGTACCAGCTGGCCAAGCTCCGAATGCTCGAGTTCTACTACGACTTCCTGAACAAGTTCGTGGACTGTCGCGACTTCGAGCTGATTCAGATGGACACAGACAGCAACTACATGGCGATCTCTGGTGAAAGGTTGGAAGATGTTGTGAAACCAGAGCTGAGAGAACAATTTGAGGCAGAAAAAAACCAGTGGCTCGCGTGGGACAAGTGGAGCAGCCGCACCCCCGGACTGTTCAAGCTGGAGTGTGAGGGAAACAGAATGATTGCGCTCTGTTCGAAGTGTTACTTTGTGGACACAGAAGGAGGTAAAAGCAAGTTCAGCACCAAAGGCATGAACCAAAGGCAAAACAAAATTACTTGGGAGCGTTTCAAGAATGCACTCGAGGTGCACAAACACATGGCAAGAAACAAGGGTTTCCGAACGAGAGAGAGGCAGATGGTCACTCATGTGTAACAAAAGTTACGCCTGAGTGCCTTCTATGACAAGAGATTGGTGTTGCCAGATGGAATACACACCGAACCCATCGAATACCACATCTAACCAGGCTTGGCAGGAGGAAGCTCAGTATTCGGCGGAACAACCATCAACTCTTCTCGCACGAAGCTGCGTTTTGGGTGGTAATAGCCCCTCATCTAAGGGCCAGCAAGCCAATACATCACAGGTTGGTTGGGTTTCACCATGGCCCTTGCAACCTCGAACACCTTCAAAGACCAAACAGGATCTGTGGCTCTTCGCGCGCCGCCTTCCAACTCGCCAGGTTGAAACAAATAGCGCACTTCCACACCCGCGGGGAGGACTTTTTCGGCCACGCCAACAGGCCTGGAATATGGGGTTGCGGGTTGTGCAAAAACATATTTTTTTCGGATCGCATCTGCGGGTTTCAACCCCGTCAGCCGTGTGGTTTGTTTGTTCAGAGTAGCAACAACCCCGGGAAGCCTTCTCACCCATGCAACAGCCCGTTCTCCTTCTGGAAGCCGCATTTCGACCGCGTATCGCCTGGTCGCGGTGCACTTCCACATGCCCACGATGAATGGTTGTTCCATGCTTCTCCATCTCTCTGGAAACAGCACCCATGAACTCCCGCCCCGGATCCACTTGCAGCAGCTTTGGCCATCGGAGAGGCCCGCGTTTGTAAATCCTTTGGAAGGCTTGCGCCACTTCGTCAGAATTTTTTGAGGTCAGAGGCTCTGCCGCCTTGAAGCGGCTGGCCACGTCGACCACAGTCAGCGCGTATTTAAAAGTTTTGCGGCCTACCTTGTAGTGCGTCATGAAGAGCAGATCGGCTTGGTGCACCGCGTTGGGTGTTGCCACGTCAAACTTCGGCCGAGGAACGTGCCACGGCGCGGGAAGAAAAACTTGCCAAAGTGCCTGCCTTTGCAACCATTGTTTGGCCACAGGTTCCGAAACCTTTGCTGCTTGGGACAACTTTTTCGCCGCGGCGGTAACCTTATGGGCTATAATAAATTTTTGAAAGGTGTTTGTCCATTTAAACATATACCACAGTGGAAAATGTTAAGGTGTTATTGTGGGAGAATGATGAATGACTATGTTGATTTTGGGTTAATAGAGACCTTAAGCAGAGACGACGAGAGCGGACGACGAGTACAAACCGGAAGTAACTTTGAACCATAAGATAATACTGCGCATGTCATGTCTTGTCTTCGCTGACTTCATTCGTCGTCCACCCAACGTCGAGAACATGAAAACAGCTCTGTTGCCGTCCTCTGTTTGTCAGACTATCTGTCAGACTATTTCTTTGCCTCTTAGAGGTTTAATTGAGCAAAAACTAAGCAATCATGGGTTTTAATTTAGTATGCGAAAGTTTCTTTTGCTTTTTTAGCTCTAACTTAAAGTAATTAGCCTCTGTAAACTTCTTTTGCAGGAACTGCACATGGCGTGTCAAACTCCCGCGTCAGGGTAAGATCTGAAGTCTTAGTAAATTGGATCGTTCATGATGAACTTATATTGATTTCCTTGTAAAAATGACAGTTGCTTCGCGATGGTTAAATTTGTGGTTTGAGTCTATCCGAAGTGTTCCTCGCGAATATTAAAAAGCAGAAAATCTGCAGCTTTATAAATTTTGCCGACTGAGTTATCTTCTTCAACTTTAGTCATTGCTCGATGTGTCTGAATATTTCAGCTGTTTCTAAGGTTGTTTCTAATGTATAGGGATGAATCCCAGAAACAAAAGCCACGTCGTTATAGCAAGCTCGAATTCCAAGACAATGATATACCTCACGAATTAATGTGATTTGGTAAGCTGAAGCCACTCTAAAGGCACTAAGGCCACATGGTAGCGGGCATTACCCCTTAAATCTACCAAAGCAAAGATTGAGCCCAAGCATTAGCAGCCATGGACAGCTGTTTCGGCCTTGTTAGGCCTCATCAGCATGGCATAGCTAATGCTCAGGCTCAAGTACCCACATATCCATAAAACAAGCAGTGAAAACGTAAGGCTTGTGGGATGTGGCTGGAGTGACAATGATATACCTCACGAATTAATGTGATTTGGTAAGCTGAAGCCACTCTAAAGGCACTAAGGCCACATGGTAGCGGGCATTACCCCTTAAATCTACCAAAGCAAAGATTGAGCCCAAGCATTAGCAGCCATGGACAGCTGTTTCGGCCTTGTTAGGCCTCATCAGCATGGCATAGCTAATGCTCAGGCTCAAGTACCCACATATCCATAAAACAAGCAGTGAAAACGTAAGGCTTGTGGGATGTGGCTGGAGTGACAATGATATACCTCACGAATTAATGTGATTTGGTAAGCTGAAGCCACTCTAAAGGCACTAAGGCCACATGGTAGCGGGCATTACCCCTTAAATCTACCAAAGCAAAGATTGAGCCCAAGCATTAGCAGCCATGGACAGCTGTTTCGGCCTTGTTAGGCCTCATCAGCATGGCATAGCTAATGCTCAGGCTCAAGTACCCACATATCCATAAAACAAGCAGTGAAAACGTAAAGCTTGTGGGATGTGGCTGGAGTGACAAGGATATACCTCACAAATTAATGTGATTCAATCAATCTTTGCTTTGGTAGATTTAAGGGGTAATGCCCGCTACCATGTGGCCTTAGTGCCTTTAGAGTGGCTTCAGCTTACCAAATCACATTAATTCGTGAGGTATATCATTGTCACTCCAGCCACATCCCACAAGCCTTACGTTTTCACTGCTTGTTTTATGGATATGTGGGTACTTGAGCCTGAGCATTAGCTATGCCATGCTGATGAGGCCTAACAAGGCCGAAACAGCTGTCCATGGCTGCTAATGCTTGGGCTCAATCTTTGCTTTGGTAGATTTAAGGGGTAATGCCCGCTACCATGTGGCCTTAGTGCCTTTAGAGTGGCTTCAGCTTACCAAATCACATTAATTCGTGAGGTATATCATTGTCACTCCAGCCACATCCCACAAGCCTTACGTTTTCACTGCTTGTTTTATGGATATGTGGGTACTTGAGCCTGAGCATTAGCTATGCCATGCTGATGAGGCCTAACAAGGCCGAAACAGCTGTCCATGGCTGCTAATGCTTGGGCTCAATCTTTGCTTTGGTAGATTTAAGGGGTAATGCCCGCTACCATGTGGCCTTAGTGCCTTTAGAGTGGCTTCAGCTTACCAAATCACATTAATTCGTGAGGTATATCATTGTCACTCCAGCCACATCCCACAAGCCTTACGTTTTCACTGCTTGTTTTATGGATATGTGGGTACTTGAGCCTGAGCATTAGCTATGCCATGCTGATGAGGCCTAACAAGGCCGAAACAGCTGTCCATGGCTGCTAATGCTTGGGCTCAATCTTTGCTTTGGTAGATTTAAGGGGTAATGCCCGCTACCATGTGGCCTTAGTGCCTTTAGAGTGGCTTCAGCTTACCAAATCACATTAATTCGTGAGGTATATCATTGTCACTCCAGCCACATCCCACAAGCCTTACGTTTTCACTGCTTGTTTTATGGATATGTGGGTACTTGAGCCTGAGCATTAGCTATGCCATGCTGATGAGGCCTAACAAGGCCGAAACAGCTGTCCATGGCTGCTAATGCTTGGGCTCAATCTTTGCTTTGGTAGATTTAAGGGGTAATGCCCGCTACCATGTGGCCTTAGTGCCTTTAGAGTGGCTTCAGCTTACCAAATCACATTAATTCGTGAGGTATATCATTGTCACTCCAGCCACATCCCACAAGCCTTACGTTTTCACTGCTTGTTTTATGGATATGTGGGTACTTGAGCCTGAGCATTAGCTATGCCATGCTGATGAGGCCTAACAAGGCCGAAACAGCTGTCCATGGCTGCTAATGCTTGGGCTCAATCTTTGCTTTGGTAGATTTAAGGGGTAATGCCCGCTACCATGTGGCCTTAGTGCCTTTAGAGTGGCTTCAGCTTACCAAATCACATTAATTCGTGAGGTATATCATCGAATTCCAAGAGATTGATAAAACAGTCCTGTAGATCGCAGACTTGCAACGAAGGTCAATAATTTTAAATTTAAGAATGTCAAGGAATATAAGCTAAACTGCATGCAGTGCAGGCCAGAGACTGATTAGCACTAATTTAGGTTTAATTGTCAAGGTGTATGCAGTTAAATATGATATGCAATTAAAGCAGGATTAGTCTTAATCCCTGCTCAGAAGTGAAAAAGGAATTTTAAGACATTCACATTTTTCTTCTCTAGAAACAACTCTATGAAATGGACAGAAGACCATGACTTGACCCTCTGTGGGGAAGTTCTTCTCCAGGAGCCTTTCAAGCATCCCAGAAACAGCAAAGAAAGGGGTGAAGTGTGGGGGCAGATAGCCCTTAATCTTAACAGTCTTGCAAGTCCCATATTCAAAGTGTCTAAGAGATCGGTGAGAGACAGACTAACCCTTTTGCAGACCAAGTACAAGGAGAAAATGCGAGAAGAAGAAAGAGCATCAGGCATAGACTGTGAGGAGACCCAGCTAGATGCAGCAGTTGAAGAAATTCTTGACAAAGAAAAGGCAGCTGACATGGAAAGGAATGAGCAAGCTGGCACTCTAACCAAAAAACATCAGAGTGAGAAGGCAAGTGCCGAAGAGGTTAGGCGCCAAGCTATGGAACGACTGGGCAAAACCCAGAAAAGAAATTCACATTCAGAAGAAGGAAAACCCAGTAAAAGAGGGAAGAGAAGAAGTTCGGATGCTGTTGAATACCTCAAGGAGAAGTTTGAGTTAGAAAGTAAACTGAGGAAGGATGAAATGGAGTTCACGAAAAATGAACAGCAGATGTTGATGGATCAGCAAAGTCAAATACACAAGCAGCAATTAGAAATGATGAAGATGGTACAACAACAGAATCAGACATTAATGGCTTTATTAGAAAAAGCTACATTCACAAAATGACTGTCTCAAGTGTCCTCAAGATTTTGTAAACTTATTTTAAAACAGGTTGCACTTAAGGGGAGTATTAATGTTAGAAACCCCTTCTTTTGAAAACACAAACTATGTCATAAGCATTAATGTACTTAAAATTTGTTGAACGTTGAGTTAACAAATATTTTACACTGTTTTTCAACATGATTTTGTGATGAAGGAAACTTGTTTATTTATTTCAGTACAAAAATCATACTTGTTTACTTCTGCATGCATGGGAGGTATTTTTCTCCTCACATTTACAGCCTTAAGCCTGGTTGACACTTGCAACTTAGTGAGATAATGACATAAAGAGAAAATTGTCTTTTTGCCTTATGTCCATGCTGTTGTGTTCACATTTTTTTGTAGGTAGTGTGAATCTGGCATTAATGCAACAGGGTTAAAATTAAACCTCATTTCTTATTCGGTGTGATTTTACACGTACATAGTGCCCAGGCCTCATGTTACAAAGTTACTAAAAAAAACGTTATCAAAAAGAGTTTATTAAGAAAAGTAGTCTTCTAAGGAAGGAGGTTCCAGCTGAAAAAACTGGATGTCTGATTTCCATAGAGACATGTGAGGGCATTTCTAAGTAGGGCACTGACGACATACATTTTGCCCACACTACTGAGACCAATTTTTAAGTTTTTTTTTAAAGTCTAAAAACTTGAAGTAGTTAGTGACATCATTGAATAGCCACTCTACTGATTCTCTGACACTGCTCATCGACTGATTGAAATCCATCATTTGAGGGGTCAAGGCTCTATTCCTGAAAGGGGCTTGAAGGTGTACCTTAATGGGTATGCTGGATCACCATAAATGCAGTATGGATTCCCCAAAGGACAGTTAGCAAAAGCTTGAAGGTCATTAAGGAGTCTTGAGTCTGCAAGCATGCCTGCATCATGCCTCCTTCCTTCTGAAAAATAGAAAAATATTCAAAACTGTTTTCATGATTGACATAAAAAAATATGACAAAACAAAGAATTATTATAACCATTTCTTACCTACGGGACCGTATAGATGACCTATCAGACCATTGGGGAGGGCAACACACTGAAACTTCAAAGCATGTACTCTCTTGTGGCCGTTATAGACTGCTCTCTGATGCTCTGCAGGTCTGCAAATTGGACGAACTGTCAAGTCAACAAATCCAAAACAATTGTCTAAGGCAGAACCCTGGGCAGCAATGGTGTCACTATACAGTTGCAGCAAGGGCTGAGAGAGAACTTGGTGATTCCACTGAGTGATTCTGTGGCCGTGTGTATCGTAGATATAGTCAAGCACTTGGTTGCTAACCATGCTTAACACTGGAACCGGCCGACCAAATCGTGGAATGATATCACTGAATCTGCAGGGGTAAGACAATCTTCTCAGAAGAATACAAAGCGCTTCCATTCCACTTGATACGTAAAGCTGTCTGGAATTTGAAGGACTTCGGCAAGAAGTGCAAGGTCGTGCTTCCTAAATCTAAATTCTGCCAAACACTCTGCATCGTTTATATCGTTCAGAGAAAACCTTCCAAAATTCTCATAGCAAAAATCAGGATTTTTTGGCCAGTATTCCTCATACAACAACAACAGTTCTTCGTCATCTAAAATGCCTTGAGCGTGACTAAAGAGAAAACGTTCTTGAAGCTCGTGAAAAGAAACCATCTCGACAAAAAAATGATTTACTGTGCTGTGTTTTTTTGTTTACGTTCACGTTCTCGTCGAGCGAAGCTTAAGTTCAGATTTTCCTGCCGTTTTCGTACCGTGAACGGACGGTTCCGTCCCAGTCTTCACGCGGTACTATTCGTCGTCGTCGTCTTCTTCGTCGTCTATGCTTAAGGTCCCTAATGTTTAGTCGGTGTCACGAACCCGAACCACGTGAAATACCCAAAGACGAAGCGACCGCATTACAACTTCACCTCGATTTAAGTGTGTCATTGCGAAAAGGGTGAAACTGCTGTATTTCTTGCCTGAAGGCGCAACTATATTCCTCTGGGCATTGAGTTCGAGTCAGTCGGAGTAGTGTTCGATTACCGAAGTAGCGTCAAACAAGTTCGGCTGCACTCTCTTTAAAAAAGGTGAGATTTTAGTCCGGAAGCCCTTGAAACCAATTGAAAAGACTAGAACAAAGTAGTGAAGTTGTGAAGATATCCTTTTGTTGTTGACATGTAAATAAAGGCGGCAAAATCACTGCAAAGTTTCCATGCATCAACGTTTTTCGTAAAGCACGTCCAACTTTGATTTACATGAATGGCAATAGCTCGCTTTGAGAGCTTCAAAAAGAGATGTTAAATGACTTGTTTCGGTTATCCAAAATGGAAATTCATGTTTTTAACTTCAAGCGTCACGCTTCTTGCGTTGCAAATCGTAAATTTCAAGAAGATATCCTTTTGTTGTCGACACGTGAATGAAGGCGGAAAAATCACTACAGAGTTTCCATGCGTCAACGTTATTCGTAAAGCACGTCCAACTTTGATCCACATCTATGGAAACAGTTCGCTTTGAGAGCTTTAAATAGAGATCTTAAATGACTTGTTTCGGTTATCCAAAGTGAAAATTCATGTCTTTAACTTCAAGCGACACGCTTCTTGCGTTGCAAATCGTAAATTTCAAGAAGATATCCTTTTGTTGTCGACATGTGAATGAAGGCGGCAAAATCACTACAGAGTTTCCATGCGTCAACGTTATTCGTAAAGCACGTCCAACTTTGATCCACATCTATGGAAACAGTTCGCTTTGAGAGCTTTAAAAAGAGATCTTAAATGACTTGTTTCGGTTATTCAAAGTGGAAATACATGGACTTTTACTCCGAGAGCTACAAGGAGGGATTTGTTGATTTCGAAGAACTTTGAGTCGCCGATCAAAGTTGGCTTGAAGTTCTGAGGCCAAGTTTCCATATGCGATGAGTTACCCATTTCTCCATTCTAATATTCTTTACTCCATCTTTAATATGCCAATAGCTGAAAATTTTCAGGTTAAGGTTTCAGCTTTACGATCGAGATTCGAGATGAAACGCGTGTTTGGGTACTTCAGTGCATCGTACATGACCGAATCCGCTAGTTGTCATAACAACCGACACGAACTGACCAATTGCGTTGTGTCATTTGTAATTATGCGGTTAGCATCTCGCAACGTGAAGTCTGAAGCCAAAGCGGCGATCGATTGTCAATGTTTTTATTCACCATGGAAAAATATTCTCGGGAATAGGCGATAATGGAGGCAAAGGCAACCAGAAATAGAAATCTGACGCCATCCAGACGTTCTGTATCACATTCTGTGAAAACTCCTGACCAGCGCAATCTGGATTCAGAGATAACCTTTCCAAAATCAGTTAAAAAAAACTGCTTACAAAAATATGCTTATCCATCATCATGTTCATCTGGGATCAGGTGGGAGGTTTACCTGTAGCTTACAATTGTTTGGTTTATCAACGTTTTTGATTAGCTGATGTTTCGAGCGTTAGCCCTTCGTCGGGGCTTACAATTGTTATTTGATTCTCCAGCTTTCACTGTGAGCTGTCATCGACCGAATAACAAAGGAGATTAAAAAATCATCCAACTAGAAAATTTCAAACAAAGGAATAATATCTCGCCTGCTTCAAAGGTTTGCGGCCTTCGGAAAAGGTGCCACATAATCGTCAAATGTTCGACAGGAATAAGTAATGAATCCAGAACAATAGATTGAATACATGAATTCTTAACAACCCCAAAATTTGGGGTACACACTTAAATCGGTGTGAAGTTGTCATGGTGCAGTTAGAAGTCGCCTTTCCACAGTTTTGTGGGGAAACAATGAAAAAAAAAAGGATGACGCGTGGGAGTGCAGCCAATGTAAAAAAGTTGAAGAAAAGGTTGTGACTGGGAAAACAAGAGAACATCTGGGGTGGGTGATTAACACAGTTCTATACCGCAACACTTGGAACATTTTGAAAAAATATAAAATTTTAAATTTTATAAACGCTATTGACGGAAACAGATGGCGTTTTTTATGTCATGTTATTCAAGAATTTCGAGAAAATATTTTCCCAAAACCTGTGAATTATCTTTGTTTTTTGTTTTATTACTTTCAACGGTTGGAAAATATGCTGGAGCTGAGAGACAGGCATAAAATTCTCATAAAGTTAGGCGCCCATTTCATAAGAATTAAACCACCAACGAGAAAGAAGGCAAAACGATTGTTTGACGAGTGGTTTAGTCCGTGGTGAAATGTTTGGTGTACTTTAGTTGTAATTTGTGGGGAATTTCCATACAGTGGTCGGAAACGAAGTCGTCGATCATTTTCAGCTTGTCGAGAAACTCCTTTGCATCGAAAGGTTCTCCCCTGAGATAGAACCGGATGACGTCCAATATTTTTTTGTACTCCACTCGGGCGAAGTTGGCCTTTTCAACCTTTCTGTCGTACTTCTTCGCCGTCGCGACAATTTTAACAACAGCACTGAAAGCAGTCAGACTGGCAATGACAGCAGGTTGGCGAGTAACCCCCCCCCCCCACCCCCACCCCCGGCGACAGCTCCAGTCAAAACAGCTTTTCCCGCAACCACGTTGAAAACCAGGTTTCTGCGCTGAAACGTTCGGAAAAGCTTTTCGTAGCCCAATGTTTCTTGTGGTAAAAAGCGAAAAGGCGCTTCAACATATCGACGGTGTCCTTCGGAAGAGCTGGGTCGATGTGGTTGAAGTCGAAGATGTTGAGAGGGGGAGGCCGAGGTTTCCTCCTGAGCAGCCACATGGTTATATCAAAGGGTGAAAATTCATGCAAGGAACTCGGCGGTGAGCGGCGAGGTTTGGTGTGCTGGTCAAGGCCAGTAATTTTAAACGTCAATGCGGTGGCCCTTGGAAAATACAAATGCGTCCTAAGGTTCCACAAATTTACCCACCCAGTCTCTCCTTGGCTGATATTGTTGGATGCAATCCTGCTTTCACGCCCTCCTGTGGTGACGTAAACTCTCAAAGAGCCATTTCGGGGCATGGAAGAGCGCTCATAAAAGTGCACATCACAGCGAATCAACTCTCTGAAGAAGGGGGTGTATGGAGCCCAAAACACTGGCATGGAAAAAACATCTTCCGTTGCTGAAGTGCCGGTTAGCAGGTCACTTGCTATCCTGTAAACCAACCCACGCGAAATCACAGGTTTTGAAAATCGTACAGCCCCATTCAAGTAATTGTATAAAGGCACATCGTTATTGTAAACCCCATAATTATTCAAATTCAAATTTCCGCCCAACTCCAGTTCTTTGAACAGGAAGGTGTTCATGTTTACATCAGTTTGCATTGTTACCTCTCCATTTGTTCCACCGAACAACGTTGTGTCCCTGTCCTTCATGTAGTTTCCCTTTAAATTCAAATCGGTATGTAAAACCATCTGTCCATCATTCACTTCGTAGACATGATCAAATACACTCGATGGCACATTTGAAACAAAACCTTCCACACCATACACCACCATTCTGCCCGATGGGGAAGTTTTTGTCGTTTCTCCATGCAAATCGAGGAATATGTAAACGAGGGGCGAGCTTCGCCAGCGTTGAAATCGCACCAAGGTTTTGACATAACCAGCCACCGTTCCAGTGGCTGGGAATCTCTTTGAAGTCTGACCTGATCGACAAAGTGGTTGCGCTTGAGGTTACACTGACATTTCGCATCTCTGGAGGGAAGAATTCGACAACAAATGTGTAGTACCCAATAGGCAGGGAAAAAGAGATCGAACCCAATACGTGAGCGGTATTGGTTGCTTCCATCCGTATCCTTTATCAACGTTAAAAGATATGCATTTTTGTTGACTGGATGGGGAGATTTGGAAAAGGAGCTTACGTTGAGAATTGAGACTGTTGTTTTCACTCGAAGATTCGTCGATGTCGTCCATCAGATACTGGAAGGGGTTTGATTGGTGACCAGAAGAAGACAAATGAGCTGCATCGACATATTTTTTGTTGACACCATCGCCAGCGTTCACAGGGTTTTTCACATTCACAAGTTCGTTGTTGCGCATGTCGATCGCCCCCACCATTTGCCCGCCAACAAGTGGAAGAAAAGGTGCTTGGACGACATAAATTTTGTTCGCAACGTCTTTGTCGGCTACTGGCGCCCCTACATTTTCAATTTTGTGGTTGGCCACATCCAGATTCCCATACAACACACTCGAGCCATCTCTTTTCACAAACTACTCGTCGACATTTCGCTTGTTCACCCCGTCCTTGAGATTGAAGGGGGGCGCAAGATTCTCGATTGCGTTGTCAAACATGTTCAAGGCTTTTTGCGCGATCGCGTCGAATTTGATTCGCAGGCCCTGGTCCACGTATTTTTTGTTGACGGCGTTTTCAGCGGGGGTGCTGGAATCGACGTCTTTCAAATCTTCAATGGCCCATCGAGCCATATTCATATCGCCCAGCGCCGGGTCGCTTCCGTCCCGTTTCAAACAAAGCGCGATTTCAGAGTCGACATAGCTTTTGTTCGTGGCGTCGAGGTCGTCCTTCGGGTAAACCATGTTGGTAACAAGGTTACGCCCCATGTCGAGGTTGCCCGTCATCGCGATGCTGCCGTCTCTTTTGAAGTCGCCCGAGCTTATCGGACCTTGCGGTACTTGCGGACCTTGTGCTCCTTGCGGTCCTCTGAGTCCTTGGATACCGCACGGGCCGGCATCGCCTTTGTCGCCTTTGAAACCTTGCACCCCTTGCGGTCCGGCATCCCCGCGGTCGCCTTTCGGACCTTGCGGGCCTGTTGGCCCTCGCGCGCCTGTTGGTCCATGTGGACCTTCTTCCCCATGAGGGCCTTGCGGTCCTTGGGGCCCCTGCGGTCCGTGCGGGCCAATGGGGCCCTGTGGACCTGCGGGGCCCTGCGGGCCAGGATCGCCTTTTCGCCCGTGCGGGCCTTGTGGGCCCGACAGTCCAGCAGGTCCTGGGGTTCCGGAACCTGTGCGTTTCGGTGCTCCGCTTTCTGGATTGTTGAACGCCCCCATTTCGGTTCTATATATCTTCGTCGAAATTTCTTTTCGGGCCTGTCAGCCTATTAGAGAAAAGGGTGGTGTGGTTATGAATGGCAACTGGAGTTGACCATTGCTTGAGAGATTCAAAACTCTATCTCAACCCCATTTTCGACAAAAATGGAATCCTTAAAGACTGGATTCATCGTAAATTCAAGGATTTTATCAATAATTTATCACCCAGGGAGGACACATTCGCCAAAAAATATTATGGTTCAAAACCAGTTTTGTCGGAGTTAACATCTTTTGTGATGAATGGAATTAACCCCCACCATTATGTTCAAACCTTGCCGTCAGTATATAAAGCGTTGTACTACTCAGCTCTGAAAGAAGCCATCGAAGAAGTAATGACAGCTTTGAAACCGTCGCTTGATGAACTCGCGGCTGAAGAACAGTAGAGTGTCATAATCGGCTCGCGGTTTGTCGTAGTAAAAGAAGGAAAACTTCTTGTCGGTGGCGCGGTTCAACAGGCCGGGGTCGACCCCCAGCTCGTCGGCGATGCGTTTGTTCTCCCTGGGGAGGAAGCTGAAAAGGCAGAAATGGCTGCAGTTGTCCCGGATGTTTCTTGGGACCTTGTAGTAGGTTTGGGTCAAGTAAATAACGCTGAAGTTCCTGTGCCGGCCGTTGATGAAATAGTTGATGATGTCGTTCTGGTTTTTTTCGCAAACCAGGTCATCGAACACGACAATTTTTTGGTTGTCAGGCGGCAATTCTTCCAACGGGGTTATTTCGTCGCCGGGGGCCTCAATGACCTCGTACCCCACCTTGGGGTCGATGTTTTCAGCAAAGTCCTGCAAAAGCGCCTGGTACTTGTTTTGGTGAAGATTCTTGGAAAACAAAAAGATTTTGTCTAACTTCAACAGCTCGTAGAGCATGTGGAGCAGGATATTCGGCTTGCCCGAATTGCTGGGCCCGCAGATCAACATCCGAAAAACGTCGTCGGGCATGGCCGGATGTCCCTACCGGAAATTGTTTGTGGCGGAAAAGTCAGAATCGTAGTTCGGAATTTTCATTCTCTATATAATGTCGGTGAAGAAGTGGCAAGAGAGGGCGGAAGCGGAGGCCGAGGTTGAGAGACAGGAGGATGAAATCCGCCGGAAATACAAAACACACAAAATTGCCAACGAGTTCGGCCAGGTCGAGGCGGAAAAGCTTTTCAAACCGATCACAACCAGGATGGACAAAAGTTTGGAGCCCACACCGGCAGCAGAAGAGCCCGGCCCCGACTACGGCATGGACGCGTTTGACCGAATCAACCCGCTTGGGTGGGAGGATTTCAGGTCGGAGGCCCCAACACCCCCTCCATCACCAATCGAGGAAGAAGAGTTTTTTCCTCCCACCACCCCGAGAAGAGCTTCCCCTCCCAGAAGAGGAGGCAGCTGGCCCACAACCTCCACCTCCGCGCCCAACATGGGAACAGCCGAAAAACGCGCCGAAACAAACAGGCTGCGCTCAATCAGCAGCCTCATCACGAAAATGAAATTAAAACCGAACCCTGCTGAAGAAAAAGTGAAAGACCCTAACTCGCCGTTGCACGGCCTGTCTTTGGCGGATCTTGAACGAGAAAAAGCCGCGATTCTTGAAAGCAGACAACAGCGGCGGGGGTTTCGCCTCAGCAGCTGCAAGCAGGGAAAAGGACGCTGTAACCAACCCCTCCAAAAAAGACGAGAGCCCGGCCCACCACTAATTGGTAACAAGCCATTTTGTCCCGCCGGCCTTCGATCGAGGGGCCAGAAGAGGAGGAGCAAGAATGGGAAACGGAAGGTTCTGGTTTTGGGGCCGCTGCTGAAAAAATGATCGACCAGTTGTATGTGAAGCTTGGTTCGATCAGAGCCGGCAACACTTCGACGAAACTTCGGAGCCAGGTTGTTTCTTTGCTCCCAAAACTTGTCGCACGGGGTGTTTTGAATGAGTTGCAAAGTCAAAAAATAAAAATTAAAATTTCTCCATGATTATATTGCGCGATGAGTTACAACCTGCTGCTCGACTCGCGCCTTGTGAAGCTGCAGAACAACGGGGGTGTCCAAAAACCCGAGGATTTCACAATTTTCTTTAATCCGCCGATTGAGTTGGAGCTGGGGAAATAATTACAAAGCTGATCACCATGAGCTACTCGTGGTACAACATTGCAGAAGCTTTCGGGAACAATCAGCTGAAGTGGAGGAAAAAAACTGGCGATTGGGAAACTTTGACTTTTCCCGACGGGATGTACGATTACACCACCATTAACCGTTACTTGCAAGCTCACACAGGGTTCGTTGATCCGACGGCCGAAGACAAAGAGCGCATCTTCAATTTGTATTTCGACTTCATCATTTACCGGGTCGTGTTTTTTGTGGCAAAAGATTACGAAATAGACCTTTCTGTCGGGGAGTTTGCCAGTTTGCTTGGCTTCAAGAAAAAAGATTCTGAAAGACGACACCAATTTTGTTGGAGATGTGTTCTGCTTTCCCTTGGAAGGGAGTTCAAAAAAGGCGCAACCCAAGCCGCAAAACAGACCGCCAAAGCGGCTGCCGAAAAAGTGGGCCAGGTTGTGGCTGAAAAGGGGGGCGACAAGATTCGACAAATATTGCAGAAGCGCCGCCCCGCGCGCGCCTCCACTCCAAAGGTGAGGGCGCAAGCACCACCCCATCTGATTTAACGTGAAAGTTGAGCCGAATTTTGGCAAACCAACTTTGAATTTTTTTTGTTATGAATATACCGACATGTTTCAGTCGCCGCGCTTTGTCGAAAAGGTGGATTACGAACGGGTGAGCCTGAACACCCCACTTACCCTGCCGGGCAACGGCCAGCACCAAACCAAAACCGGGTTGAAGTTCTCTGTGAAAGAGAGGGACGTTTTCCGCGACCGGTATAACGCCTATTTTCATATTGAATACACCTTCGAAGCTCTCGCAGACGGAGCGGCCATTGCAAACAACACACAAATGGCCCCGGTCAACAGTTCTTTCACGCTGATAAAAAACATGACTGTTAAGTCGGCGGCGAAATCTGTTTACGAAGCAACCGGCCTCCACAAGGTGGTTTTCGTCAAAAACTTGGTGGAATATTCTGACGATTTCGCGCGAACTGTGGCAAAAGACGAGTTTTGGTATCTGGACAGCGACAACACAACTGTAACAAACCCCGCAACCCCCTTCACGAACGTCGGAATTCACGCAAGGCATCTCCTTTCGCGGGGTGGCGCCACGGTCAAAACCGTCATCCCCCTCAACCGCTACTCTTTCTTCGAAGAGCTGGCGGACAAACTCTTGCCTCCGATGCAGTTTGAGTTCGAGATCGTACTGCAGGACGACAATGAAATGATCTTTCAGAATGGCGGCACCGGGCGGCGAATTGTGGTCCGAAAGTTCGAATTGTGGGTTCCAAGACTGCAGCTGTCCCCAGAAGGGCAGAAGCTTGTCAATGAAAGGTTCATGAAGCCCGCAAAGTGGGCCTACTTGAAAGAAACGCTGCACACTAGCACCAGCCGAGGAGACGCTGGCGGGAAATGGCAAATGACCCCCGGCGTGAAAAACTCCAAACATGTCTTCGTTTTCTTCCAGCAGACGCGTAAACAGAATGCTCTGCAGTATAACCCCTTCAGCTTCGACACCTTCGACCTCGATGGGGACAATTCGGCAAAATTGTCCACCTGCCGACTTCAATATGGGGGAGATTATTACCCCGAACTCGATTATGAAGGTGATGACCAAAAAGGCATCCGCCGCGACCTCATCCAGTACAGGTACAGGAAGAATGATTACAACACGGGGACCCAGCCGAATACAGCCAACTACGCAACGCTTTACCCTGTCATTTACTTCGACCTCAGGGCAGTCAAAAGAAAGTGTGACAGGCGACCCGAAAAAGTTGGTTTTGCATTACCGGCTGAATGAAGCCGCCAACGCCCAAGATTACACCATCTACGCCGTTGTCTTGAATGAGGAGGAACTTGTGATCAAACAAATTGGAAACGAGCCGGTTGTGGCTTGAAAAAATCCAACGACGTATCTTCCGTTCAAGCTTGCGCTGTCGGACGGCCAAGAGAAAAGCCTCCAAAAAGTTTTCGTCGAGAAAGCGGTTGTAACTCTGCACGTCAAACCTGAACAAATTGGACATGGCGATGACCTCCTCCTGTCTGCCACCCAAATCAACCGATTGAAAAAGGCCGCCAGCGAAAAGCGCGGCACCGATGTGAAAATTAGCAAGACACAAATTGCAAAAACCTCACAGCGCGGTGGCAACCTTTTTTCCACAGCGCTCCGTCTGGCCCGGCCTTTGCTCCCCGCTGCGGCCAAGACTTTGGGAATGGCCGGTCTCAGCCTCGGTACAGAGAAACTTTTGAAAAAGATTTTCGGAAATGGTTTCGGCCCCCAGGAGGTGCAACTGTACAAACTCACCCAGATGTTGTCCCCCAACCAAAAAAAGACAATTGAAAACTATCTTGTCGGAAAGGGTGTGGTCCGTGGTGGCGGCACCGCGCAATACGGTGGATTTCTTGGCATATTGGCTGCCATCGGGGTTCCTTTGGCAATTAACCTTGTCAAAAAGATGTTGGGGGGGTGGGATGCAAGTGCGGTCGCGCCGCTCGGCACCCCCTAGTCAGCCTCCACCCCCTCCTCCTCCCTTAGGCCAAGGAATGCAAATGCAGCCTCCACCTGTTTGGCGGAGTTGGGAGGATTGGGAACGCCCGATGGTCGGCCGGGGTAAAAAAAAAAAATGAACTTCAGGGATGTGCCCCTTTCCAACGTTGACCTTCAAAACTGGTGCGAATATCTTGGAATCCCACTCAAAGGCATCTCCTCACGCAACGAGGCCAAACCTCTGCACCATTAACCCTGCATAATCAACCTGGATGATTTCGGAAGTTTGGGCACGCGGTTTGCTGTTGGAAGGGAAAGGACATCCGCAAGGCAACTCCTGTGTTGGAAAAAGTTGGCAGCGAGCTGCTGGACCGGCTTTCCACAAAAGTGCACCCCAACATCCGTTACAAAACCGACAGGCCCGATCTCGACGGTCGAGGAATTCCTTTCCCTTTCCCTTCGTTGATTTCAAAAAATTGTGGGATGTCGTTTCTGATCCCAAACTTTTCAAAGGCCCCGAAGTTTCTGCAAAAGAGGGGCGGGCAATGGTAGCTGAATACAAACGTCAATACGCGGATTATAAGAAAAAGGGGGCTCCCGTAGCTATGGGTCCTGGATAACATGGAAGGGTTATGGGAGAGGTATTGGAAGCTTGTTTGATCCCCGGTTTGTTTCGCAGGGTGTGTTGGTTCCCAAGTTCGCAACTGACACAAAGTTTTTGAAAGCTTTCGGCAAAGCCATCCCCCATTAACACCGCGGTTTCGTGGATTTTTTCAAGAAAGCCCTGCGCAACTACTATGGAACGGGGGTGGATATCCACAGCTTGATTGGCAAGCTGCCCGCGCCAAAAAAAGGATGGACACTTCCCGGCCACAATTACACTGGACCTTACAATCCATTGGACCGACAGCTTAGCTTTGATCCTGAGACGGGTGAGATTCTTGAAGTGTTTCAGCAACCCACCGGCCCTTCCGATGCGGTGGCAATGCAACACGATGTGGATTACAGCAGTTGTGGTTTTCGCGCCGAGAAGTATGGAGAAAACGAAAAAAAATGCAAGCACGTTGCTGACCGAAAAATGGTCAAAGCGCTTGACGCAATGACAGTGGGGGCATGCGTTGGCCCGCAACGCGATTAACACGAAGCAGAAGCTTGGCCTTGGAGTAGCCCGTCGCGTGTGAGTTCGTTTACAACTCGCTGGAATTCGTCAGCGACCACTCTTTTCAATGTTCTGGGCCATCCTTGTATTTTACTTGCAAGGGGCACCACCCACCAACACATTGCGAGCAGTAGTGAGGCAACCATGGGTATATCCTCCATCTTTCTTCAATATCCTCAACACTTTCATCAAGTACCAACAAATTGCGTTCCCTGTTTTTAAGCATACAGGCAAAACAACAACCATTGCGCCGACAATAGTTACATTTCCCACATTCTGTAATCAAGGTGTAGCAACCTTCAATTTCACAAAAGGGTACATCATTAAAAAAAAAACACGAAGATCATTGTGCACCTCTCCCCAACCTGCCCTTTTTTTGTCCTGAATTTTTGTTTTGATTAATTCGCGGAGGATAATTTTTTTCAACTCTGGCGGAAGCAGATCCACATACAACCGAAACATACTTTTGTTCAACATGTTGCAGCGCGCGCAAAAAAAAAAGAGGAACAAACAACAGGTAACAAAACCATATGTACCCCATTATACAAGGGCAGATTTTTTAATCAACCGTGTCATAAAACCCTTCATCTCTCAACCATTTATCCATAAATTCCCTTTCTTCTGGGGGTAATTGGTATCTTACAACAAAACATAAGTAGGCACATTCGTCAATAAAATAGTAATCGTCTGTTTTTTTTATGTATCGCCAGGGGGACATGTCTTGGTTTAATTGATCACGAACATAGCGAAGCTGTTGGTCGGGGCACCGGCGATTTTTGTTTTTCATTTTTGTTAACCAATTGTCAATCTCTTCAACCAATGCCATTCTGACATTGTAACGGAGCACATCGACTGTGGCCATGGTATACATTGGCGCACATTTTTTCAATTGGTGGAACACATTCATGTTCCATGGCAACCAAATTCATCAATTATTAATTTAATTTTCTGAATGTAATCAGCAGTTTTATTAAGCAGGTCTCTCACTGTTTCGATTACAAAGTATTCTGCATGATTGGCTGATATTATGTTTAATGGTTCTAATTCAGGAATTACCTTCCGTAATTTATAGTGTTTCATAACAGAATAATCAACCAACATCTCTTCGTCAGATTCAGTTGGGGATTCAATATCGTGGTATTTACGGCTTTGTAATGTTGCAATCATTCTCTTCTTTTTTGATTTACTTACAATAATATGACTTTCACAATCACAATCACTACCAAAAAAAAGAGGAACAAACAACAGGTAACCATCCGAAGCATCATCATAATCACCGCCTTTGCCCAATCTGTTAAATGGTGGCCTTTCAACATGCACTTCGATAACCAATTTTTTCTTTTTCTCGCACGAAACTTTATAACGCTTTATAAGTCTCATCGGGCGACCTTGGAGGTTTAAAACCTTCCTTTTCGTGCGCCTCTTTTGGATCAGGGTTATCTTATAAACGTTGAAACCAAATCCCTTCACCTTCCATCGCCTGCCGCCCATAAGAAGCCAGCATGTCAACATCTTGAATCTCCTCATCGACTGGGTCAACACCTTTAATCTCCTTATCAACTGGGTCAACACCACCTTCCATCGCCTGTCGGCCCCAAGCTGCCATAGCTCTTGCACCATCACACCCTTTCTCTAATTGGTGGGTTGCCATATACAAGCCCACATCTTTTGCACGCGAAAAAAATAATTATCCATATTTTTTCTCAAGACGACCAAGAAACCATGTTTTAACTTCTGTAATTCGAAAAACACTCCTAAACTCTCCTCTAAGGTTTTGTTTTTTTTGTTTTCCTTATCCAATACCAAGGAATTTCGTCATTCTCAATAAGCCTGTAAATAATCTCTAAATCTTTATAAATACTCATATCAATATATTTAGGTTTTAATTTTTTTTGATGCCGACAAGCGGATTTTCTCTAAACTTAGGAATATGAATTTTGGTTTCATACTCTTCCATCGATACTGCACCGTCAAGCCCTTTCTCCAATTGGTGCGCCTCTTGCACCATACACCCCCTCTCTTCAATTGGCCGACCCCGGCGGGTGGTTGCTTGGGTTTGATGTTGTTTGCTGGTGTGTTTGGGTGGGTGTTGTATGCAGAGTAGTAGTAGGTGGGTCTCACGAATACAACCGGAAAAAACATAGATTAGATTCATAAGATTAACGAAAATAAAGCTTAGAAACATATAACCTTCCGAAGAGCTTGCGAGGAGGAAGGTTATATGTTTTTAAGCTTTATTTTCGTTAATCTAATGAATCTAATCTATGTTTTTGGAGGTGGTATTCGTGAGACCCACCTACTACTACTGCTCTACCTTTACAGCGATTTTCATAATTATGCAGAATTTCATTTTCAAGCGCCAACCGCCAAGCCGCATTTTGGCTTAAATCAATCAAACTTTCCGAACACACTCTGGAACGAAAAATCTATTTGCATTGAAACGTATTGAAGTTTCATGCGCGCTAAATACGGGGTTTAGACTCATAATTCCCGTATTCTTTATCTCTATAAATAATAGTGCAAAGGAATGAGATGAAAGACGACGGCACAGTTCGACAAGGAGGTCCCATGATTTATGAGTGGCATGAGTCTGAGTCATGAGTTATGAGTCAATGAGTCAATGAGTCAATGATCGGGTCATCAGTTTTTCACAGAAATCCTTCTAAATGGCGGACATTTTTGCGTCACGTCCTTGTCCTTGGAGAAAAGCATAGCGGACAATAGGGAGGGAATGTAAGTGAAATAATTTGCAATGATTTGGTCATCTAGAAACTGAGGTAGGAGTGCTGTTGATTCTGTTATCATTCAAGTGCGTTCTTCAGTGTTTTAGCGTATTACATTGGACGTAAGGCTGGTTTACACGGTGAGGTAAGCATATTAAAGCATAAAGAAAAGCATAAGCATAACGATATTTACACTTGTTACATAAGCATAAGAAAAGTGACACAATGGCGCAATGAGCTCTAGAAAGTTTCCTAAATGGCGAATGAAGAGGAACTTCTTCTCCTGTTGCTGCTCCGAAGAAGAAGAAAATTTCCAGAGTTTATAATATTCACAGAAAAATAATGTCCACTTACCACTACTAACACCAGCCGCTTCTGCAACATAAGTCCAGCAAAGCCTTTTCTTGTTTTCATCCTTTAAATTATCTGAGGATTATTCGTAGAGGCAGGAATAGTTGCGAGTTTCTCGTGTAGTGTTAATGAGCAGTTTCAGCCGCCATGATAGTTGACAGAATTTGAATTTCGCCTGGCACCAAAAACGGCTGTTTCATTGTGCTTGGGCTTATACGTTTACACACTTGTTAATAATGTTAACGCGCACAACACAAGCATAAACATATTAAAGCATAAGCCGGAAAATGGAAAAGATTGCATTTCCTTATGGTTATGCTCATGCTTATGCTTATGCTTATGCTTATGTCATTTCCGGTTTACACTGTTTATGATGCTTATGATGTTTATGATGTCACTGTGTAAACACACTTCTTGAAACAAAAGGTTAAGCATTTTGAGCAAGTATTTTGAATTCTACAGATTAAATATTTGCATATCTGTGACACTGGACACGCTTAGCATGTTGTGAGCTATCACCTAGCCTGTATAGCAAGCATTTTTATAGGGTTTTCTGCATGGAGGAGTTGTCCGCTTTTTGGCTGCACAAAGCTGGGGCAAGCTCAAAGCAAAGGCGAAGGGAGACTAATGACGTTTTCTTCTTCCCCCTTTCGCCACCTCCGTTTCTGCTGAGAAGATGGACCAACAATTGAAAGAGGTCGGGTGACACTGGGAGAAGGAGAGTATGTAAATTAACTGGTTTTCTGTTGTAGTAATTGCACATTTTTAAAAAAACTGAAAATTCTAAATTTGACTCATTGACTCATTGATACTTTACTCTCTTCGACAAGCATGAATTGTTATTTATTGATGTAATCTTCGACGCAGTCGCGTCGACCTTCAGTGTTTTGTGTGTCCATCGCTTAGGAAGAACGAAAAGGGTCGTTTCAGAACCACAGATTTCCCCTGCTTTTACTTCCAAGTACCATGATACTTCTCACTAAAACAGATGAAAATATAAAATCGATCAAACACGCCAAACTCCAGAAAACCACGTGAGTTAAGATTCGGTGAATTGCCCAACCTGATCATCTTCATTGTCGACTATCTGCGTTTCTTCTGAGTCGGGAAGTTTCGATGGATAGGTCCTCAAATAACTGAAACTATCCGATTGATTATCCTGAGCAACGTAAAGGAAATCAACGGACTTGGCCACCACGCTTGTGATGCTTGAAACTGCTTTGGCCATAAATCATCGATCATCGCCTCTCGGTAGCAGTCGGAAGCCCCTGGAGATTTGATTGATGTCGGGCAGCGCAGTTGTCGGTTGAGATTTCAACTTCAGAGTTCGCGTGTTATTGAAAGGCACAGTAACCGAAATTTAGAGTCTTAACCACCTTTTTCTAAGGCATACTGCAAGATCGACGCCATTTTGGATTTTGGGTAGTCGAGCATGCGCTTTGAAGTCTATATAGCCAGATTTTGTCAGCGATCAATACGGAGTTTCCCAGAGACTTCGAGGCGCGAAGCCTGAGAAGAGCTCTGTACGGTCCCAGGACCGCAAATGATCCCGGATCGCAAATGATCTCCAAATAGGACCGCAAATAATCCCGGACCGCAAATGATCCCCATCAGTTGGACCGGAAATAATCCCGAGCAAAAAAACAGGAATGGCATGGATTGATATAAAAATGACACGAAGACGTTTCCGGGCATGAAATTTTGCAACAAATTTGCCCTTTCGTATCTTGAAATCATAGTTAAAGGCCAGCTTTTTAGAATTGATGGATCTTAGTTTTTGAAATGGCTTTTCGGGCCCGAAAAGTTTACGGGACTTTCGAGAAACGGCCCCCTGGGATCATTTGCGGACCCGTACAGCTCTGGGGTCGAGAATGGCCAGTAATGATGCTGCCTCTGCCTCTTTTTGGATGAGAGCATGCGCGGACGTGGCGCACGCGTTTCCTTTTTTTTTTTCTAAAACAAATAATTATCGTAAATCTTCGATGAACAAACAAGTACCGAAGACCTTTGTAATGACCATAGGCAAACACAAGAGGGGAGCTCGTGGATCAACGGAAGAGGAGCAAACTTCGGCTAAACGTGCGAACGTGGAAGCAGAAAACATGGCCGCAGAGAATAGTTCGTTGCCAACAGACTCCTCGTATGAATCTAGTCTGAGTGACCTGCGAGAAATGTTTTTTTTTTTAATTTATTTTTTTTTATAATTTTTATTAATTTTTTTTTTTAATGTTAAATTTCAGTACAAGACATATTAAGATACACTTACTGGCAATACATATTAAATAGCTGAGTAAATAAATGAATCCTTACATAACATAAAATATATATATATATATATATATATATATATATATATATATATAAGAAAAAAAACATTGAACACTAAATAAGTAAAAGAAACAGTAATTAGTACATTCTTAAGTTTCTTATGCTTTGAGTACATATTTGCATCAGAAGAAACTTGTTTGCAAGATAATTTGCCATGGCGTTATTGAGGCAGTATAAGCTAACGGATAAAGGACAGAGAATATCAGGGGCGTTGGGGATAGCGCTATATTTAAAAACGACAGTTTCTAAGTGGTATCGTGTAGGAAAGACCATTATTTGGGTAGAAGGTTGTTTGCTTCTGCTTGTACTTGTATGTTGTACATTGTCTTTAGGTATTTGAGAAAACCTTGCAATAGAGGTATAGATTCTTTTGTTTTGCAGAGCCAGATATAGTGCCTGGCAATAAGGAAACAAAAATTGATCTGGCGTTGAAGTTTAGAGGAGTCTGATCTTAGGCCTAATAAAACAGTCATGTCTGCAGAGTAGCTATCAGGAATAATTTGGCAGAGTTTTAATCGCGCTATGATGCTCTCCCAGAAGAGTGCCGTTTTTGTGCAGGACCAAAAAAGGTGTATGAGTTTTTCTGGTTCTTTTTTACAAAAGGAGCAGTTGGGGTTTTCTTTTATCCTTATCTTAGTCAAGAAAGCATTTGTTGGAATTCTTCTGTGCAAAAGTTTGAACTGAAATTCCCTCAGTTTTGTGCTTTTTGTGATTTTATGGGCTAGTTGGTAGGTCGAGCCCCACTTTATTTCGTTTTGACCTAGGTTGCAGTCTTCGATCCATTTTTGCTGACTTGTAATAGGAGCGGCACTTTTCTTTGTAATTAATTTGTCATACACCAGCCTGCTTGCTTTTTGGGCTTTAATTAGTTTTGTCGAATAACTTTCGTATCCATTGCCTTCGTTTGTGAGGTCTCCTTGGTTGGATGTGTTACATAGCGTTTTAAGTGCGGAAATTATTCCATAGTATACTAAGGGTTGGACCTTGATGTTGTATTTGTTTAAAAATTCTGGTAGAGTGAGGAATTTTCCTTCTCTGTTCCTTAAGTGCTTGACTTTTGTAATGCCTTTACGATACCATTCTTTAAAGAAAATAGGGCTGTCGTTGATCCTTATAAGTGAGTTGTACCATACGCTTTGTTCTGTAAGCTGGCTTTCCGATGTTATATTCTCTTCAAAATTGATTTCTGACCAGATTAAGAGAATTTCCTTTAAGAAACTGTCTTGCGTTCTGAAGATATTAGCTGTGTCTATCTTATTAAGATTGCTTGTGAAAGGTAGGGTACACTCAAACTTTTTTAGTTCAAGATCGAAAAAAAGTTTCCATTTACCTTGATTGCCTGTGTCCAAGTACTTCTTTATCCAAGTGGCTTTTAGTGCTTTATTGAAAGACAAAATGTCAATCATTTTAAGGCCACCTGCTGGGTAATTGTTGATCATAATATCTCGCTTTATTTTATCGCCCTTTCCGTTCCAAAGAAACAAATAAAAGAGCTTGTTAATCTCGCTAATTATTTTTTTGTTTGTGCACAAAGGTGCCAAGACGTACACAATTTGGGAAGCTACTAGGGTTTTTAAGACTGTGATCTTCCCACTTAAGGTTAATCTGCGGTATTTCCAGTTACTTAGAGTATTTCTAATTTTTTCAAGTTTTTCCTTATAGTTTAAAAGTACAGTGTTTTCAGGGTCTGTCGTAAACCATACTCCTAAAGATTTTCCTTTGTTTGTTTGCCATCTGAAATTTCTTTCTGGCAGAAGAATTTCTTTTTTTCCACTATTTGTTCCGATCCAAATTGCTTCCGTTTTCTTACTGTTTAGTTTGAGACCCGACGCTTCCCCAAAATCGTCGAGTGTGTTAAGAGCAGCTGAGAGCGACGTCTGTGAACCATTTAATATTAAGGTTGTATCGTCTGCATATTGGCTTATTTTGATTTCCTCTTGGTCAACATGAATTCCTTTGATATTGCTGTTCCTTTTAAAAGCCTTGGCTAACACTTCAACTGAAAGGACAAATAGATATGGAGACAAAGGGCACCCCTGCCTGACTCCTCTTTCAATTTTAAAGAAGTTGCTTGTCCATCCGTTGTTTAAAAAGCAGCTCTCTTTGTTGCTGTAAAAGCATTTGACCCAGTTTACAACGCTTGGGCCGAAACCGAAGTATTGAAGAGATTTTATGATAAAAGGCCATTCGATCGTGTCAAAAGCTTTCTCGAAATCGAGAAATAATAATAACCCTGGCAAATGATCTCCAAATAGGACCGCAAATAATCCCGGACCGCAAATGATCCCCATCAGTTGGACCGGAAATAATCCCGAGCAAAAAAACAGGAATGGCATGGATTGATATAAAAATGACACGAAGACGTTTCCGGGCATGAAATTTTGCAACAAATTTGCCCTTTCGTATCTTGAAATCATAGTTAAAGGCCAGCTTTTTAGAATTGATGGATCTTAGTTTTTGAAATGGCTTTTCGGGCCCGAAAAGTTTACGGGACTTTCGAGAAACGGCCCCTGGGATCATTGCGGACCCGTACAGCTCTGGGTCGA
>JAEMWC010002285.1:15000-44800 GCA_016490735.1 Pachyseris speciosa | reverse complement strand
AAACGATCTAACACTCAATTTCATTGGTTGAACGGTAATAATTACCCCAGGTTTTTAGCATGAGGAAGGCAAGTCTCCTTCGTAGCCCGTGGTTTGGGCTCGTCACTCAACGCGCTCCCTCCCCACAACAACGGCTGCTTCAACCAGAACCGCATCCTTTCTTTGTCTCTGGGTGCACGTGATTTTGAGAGATTGCACCAATCACGCGTCGCGTTTTTTTTCCAAAAAGCCAATCACGCATCAATATATTTTTAATGACGTAAGTTTCCCGCGTGAATTCGTCGGCGCTTCGGGTGAAGCTGCCAGACATTTCATAGATTTCGTATGGATTTGACTCCAAAGAAATTGGCAGAAGGTAGCTCAAGGTGCTTTATTTGTTCGTCGGCTACTCTTGCAAAGGATAAAATATATGTCTTCAGAAAAAGTTCAGTGGATATTGCTGGAACCATTAGATCTTCGCTAGCTGTGGACGTGCCTAACTATTCGGACAGCAGCGAATTGTTTGTTTGCAGAGGGAAATGCTACCAACGTTTGATAAAATTTCAACGCGCATCAGATAAGCTGAATGAAATCAAGAAGGAAGTAGAGGAGACCTTCAATGCTAAAGAAAAGCTGAGGGAAAAGCGACCACAGAGATCGAACGAAGAGGTTGGCGAGAATATCACACCTAAATCGCGAGGTAAAGCATCCAAATCGCTTCGATTCTCCGATACCACTTGTAGTTCTTTGAGAAGACACGGATACTAGTAACTTGGAAAATCCAGTTGCTAATTGTAGAACATCTCTGGCTACTTGCGCCGGTGAACGTGAAAATTTGTGCCGTCACAACAAACAAAAATGTGAGATCTCTGGCTCTACAAGGCTCACAGAGACGATTGAAACGGGAAAACACTCTTTCTTAAACGCTGAATTTCGGTACAAAAGTGCTTATGATGCGTCGTTTATTGAAGAGTTGCTTCTTTGGAGGTAACTGTGTTTATCTTTTCATCGCTCGCCGGCGAAGGTGAATTTGTGCCCCACGTCACAACAAACAAAAATGTGATATCTCGCACAGACTCCACAGAGACGATTGAAATGGCAAAATACTCTGTTTTAAATGCCTAATTTAGTTAGAGAAGTGCTTATGATGCGCCGTTTATTGAAGAGTAATTTCTTTACAAACGTAGTCTATAGCAGTTTGTTTATTTAGAATATGGTTCTGCAAGGCGCTACGATGGAAACGGCAAAAATATTGTGTTAATTAATGAATATTCGGTATACTTACTCTTGCTATTCAGTCTATTCAAAATTGACGACACAACAAAAGGAAGTCAATGAATAAGCTCATACATACTAATAAGCCATTTTGCGTATGTGTAGACGCGTATCTGTATATTTTTTGACTCGTCTATGCGCTCTGTATGCGCGTTTTTTGCGTATATTTTGGTTCGCTTATCTGCGAGCTGTACTGTAGGAGATTATCCATGATAACGACAAGGGAGTACATCTGCATCATTGTTTTGAGATTAGTTATTATTGAATTATTAAAGTGTTGCCAGAATTGTGGAGATTGTACTGTATTTTGATGTGTTGTTCTCACTGATAAATAATATTAGGGGGCAGGGTTGGCGCAGTGGTGAGAGCGCTCGCCTTCCACCAATGTGGCCCGGGTTCGATTCCCGGACTCGGCGTCATAAGTGGGCTGAGTTTGTTGGTTCTCTACTCTGCTCCGAGAGGTTTTTCTCCGGGTACTCCGGTTTTCCCCTCTCCCCAAAAACCAACATTTCATTTCATTTGATGTATTTAGAGTTAATTTGATTTGAAAATTGTAAAGCGCCATTGATCTGTATTTGTAATTTTCTCGATTGCGAGCTTCTGATGCTTATTTAAGCTAGGAATATTTAACTTGGAAGCCGTCGAAACGAAAGCTTCTTCGATAGACGCCATTTTCCTTTCTCACTAGAAAGCTGAAAGAGTCACCGATAAAACGCGAGCTGTGATTGGACGAGTAGTCTTGACGCGACTCACTCAGAATTATATGAGCGACTCCGTGATTGGCTACACGGAAAAGGAATGCGGTTCTGGTTGAAGTAGCCGTTGTTGGGGGGAGGGAGTGCGTTGCGTGACGAGCCCAAACGACGGCTGCGAAGGAGACTTGCCTTCCTCATGCTAAAAACCGGTTTTTGTGGCTCCTGGGGACCATTATTACCGTTCAACCAATGAAATTGAGTGTTAGAAAAACCAATCGGCTATCAGCCCAAACGACGGCTGCGAAGGAGACTAGAGGAAGGCTTGCAAAACAAAAGTGGCGATGGAAGGCTTCGAGCGAGCATTTAGAGGTGCAGTACAATTCGCAGTTAATTGTGGATTTTCGGAGATTTTAGAATTGAAACCTGTTCAGGAAGAGGCTTAAATTCATTTTATCACGCGTGAGGATGTGTTTGCGGTCCTGTTAACAGCGTCCTTGATATTTAATTTGCACAACACCACGATCGATGATCGAACCATGGGACAACTGAGTCGTTGTGAAGTTGAAGTCCAGTGGGCAATAAAGTTGGTTTGAAAGCGATCTCGGTCGAACGTGGGGTGGACGTTTCAGTGCGGAGTTTTTCCTGACAGTACCACTGCTAATTATAGTCAGCGAAGTTCTGTACACCTCTTTTAATCTTTCCGCGGAATTTCCACCCTGTTTAGTTCCTTTTGTTCCGTAAGCGTCTGTTTAGCTTTCTTTCTAAAACATTCAGTGCCTCGAAGAGCTTTTCTAATTTCTCCTCGTCTCTTCGACATTTCATGCACAAAATGGATGAGACAGTGATCTCTTTGTTTACCGGAAATCACAACACAGACCACAACTTCGATACCCTGAGTGCCAGAGATTTTGTTTTTCTTAGCGAGAAGCGGTTAACCCGCGAAACGCATAGCCTCGTTGACGTTGTTTCGCCGCGTAATCTTCCTCCTTCAAATGGAAAAAAATAACCTCTGGCACCCAGGGTACAACCTCGATCGTAGCTATCTTTGTCTGTCTCGCGTAGACACTGTCTAAAAAGATCCGCCGACCGGTTAGCTCAGTGGTAGAGCACCGGACTACCGTGCGGGAGGTCGCGGGTTCAAACCCCGGCCGAACCAACACTCAGGGTCTTTAAATAATTGAGGAGAAAGTGCTGCCTTCGTAATGACATCTACAAACGGTTAGACTTTCTAGTCTTCTCGGATAAGGACGATAAACCGTAGGCCCCGTCTCACAACTCTTCATAATTCTCTGATTCTGTGGGACGTAAAAGAACCACTAGGGACGTAACAAACCTCTGGCTGTGACCACCCTAGTGTCTGTCTTAATTTGATATTGACATTACGGGGGCACTCATAACTCAACTTCATTAATATTATTGTAAACTGCGTGATAAGCAGTCTGGCAAAGTCCCCCGGCCAGTGTTGTAATGCGCATTTGAATATTGCATAGAAAATGCGCAATATAAATGTGATATATTATTATCATTATTATCCAAATATTAACGAATTTAAACACTTTTTTACAGACGCTATAATTTTACTCGGGTTGTGGAAATTTCGTTATTTACACGAGACACAAGCAAGCGGTTTTAGGCATCACCGCGTCGACACGTCATGTCAAATTATGAAAACAAGCAAACACTGTAGAAAACCGATTTGCCGAGATATCTTATTTCGAAATTTCATAGAAGTGAGGTTCTCAACTGCCGTGACCAGAGGTTCTTATTTTTCGCGCCTTCGTTCGCTTTGCGTTTAGCGGGTTAACCGCCGAACTCGCTAAGAAAAATAAAACCTCTGGCGCCCAGGGTATAGATTTTGAGTCTGTTCATGAAAGCTATAGAGTACGTGCGGAGCGGGCATGTTGGAGGACCAAATAATAATAAAAAACTAGTAGTAATCGTAGATTAGGGAGTGCGTTCGAGTATTGGTAGGTCTGGTATGTTAACCCTAAAACCACCATATGGAGGGCCATGTGGTCCATGATGATCTTTGAACACTAAAAGCACATTTACAGAATCTTGGAAAGCCTCAAAAATATCAACTTTGACTAACACAATATTAAAACATAGTTTCTGAAAATAGTTGTAGCAGCAACGAACAAATTATTGTAGAAATCGGCAATCAGCTTTATCCAGACAGTAATCCCCAGAAATTCCTTCAGCTCCTCAGGACTTGTTCCGACCCAACATGGTATGTTCCTTCGCATGGCATATTTGTTTGTTTCAGTGACGAAATCGAAATGACCGATCCGTGGTGTAAAAAGGTGTACAGAATATTTCTCAGACATTTGTTTATCCTGATATAACAAATTTCAGTCGAGGTCGTTTCTTGAGAGGTAAGGTGGCAGATCATCCACTTCAATCGCCAATCCTCGCCACAAAGAAACTTCCCTGCTAGCAGAGGTCTCTGGCAGAACCCCAATTTCATCGTGTTCAACAACTCGATCAAACAGGTCTTGTTTTCGAAAGATTTTGTCGATTCAATTTCGCTTTTACTTGATGAATTGTCCACTCATTGTAGTTGTGTCGCCGCCATTTTTACTTTCGCCATTTCCAGGCTGTAGCAGCTCATTTAAGACATTTAGACATCACTTTCGTCTTCCTCGCCGACGGCCGCCATTTTGAAAGCTATTGAGTTGGCTTGGCGATGATGTGTTCGCCCCCGCAGACTGCTTGCAGATTGCAGGGGTAGCTCTTTTCAAGACCCACCGGCTGTCCCAAAATCTCGATTCAGTCTGGATTAGGACTGCGTTCTGCGAACGCAATAATGCATAATAATGAATTTTATTTCCCAAAGGAAAGCCATTTTGTTGTTTTGGTCCTCCAACATGGTCGCTCCGCATCCCGGAAGGAGGTGGGGGAGGGGGGGAGGGGAGTACTCCCAGAAAAATTGGGTGGGAGTGTGCGGCCCGCTTCCTGAAACCCTTACCCTATTTCAGACCAAAATCTGCGATTTTCCCTACCCTATTTAAGACCTATTTCAGACCGATTTCACGTACACGGTTGGCGTAAACATAATTTCAGAAGGGCTTCTGTTGATGATCTTCTGTTGATTCTGATGAGGAAGAAGTAGCTTCTTCTAAAAAACACCCATTTCAAGAACTAGAGTGCACAAACCATAACCTATTTCAGACCAAATTGGTCAAAATCGATACCCTATTACCCTTTTATGGCAAAAAAAAAAAACATACCCTTTGGGGCCGCACATACCTATATATCCCATATAGGGGAGTACCTCCCGGGCACTGCAAATACTCTATTGAGAAGCACTTTCCTTGTATTGTTTATTATGTTGTGCAAAGTGGTTCTACCGTTTGAATATCCGCGTACCCCACTGTGATCAAATAAGGGCTGTTGACCAGTACGCACAAATGCTGCTTCGTCTTGTCTGTCGATGTCGCGTAAAATAATTTTTCTTTCTCGTTTGGTAAAAGGTGCATTTGTGGACTAACCTTGGTGTAATTTCGATTTTAGAGCGGCCAGACTGGTTCAGGGACAAGACAAGCACAGAGCAACCCACAAACTTCCAACAGGAACCTGTTACACACGAGATAACGAGTACAGACACAGAGACTTCCAGTTTAACTGCACGCCATCCCTTTGGTCCAGGAATTGACGCAACAAATTTCGCCACATGGTGGTCTCGTGTAGCAGTTCCTGCGCCTCTCGCTATTAGCTAAGCCATTTAGTTTGGTTCTTTCCGGGGAACAGAAAAGATGACATAAAGGTGTTGTCTGATCCAAAGTTGTTGTGTGATAGTGTCTTCTCGTTTCTTGTCGCTTAAATTGTACATGTTGTATAGTGTTAGAAACGGCAACAAAAAGGACTTATTTATTGCCCTGCAACGGGGGAATCGCTAAGTTAATTTCCTATGAATTGTAAATATAGCGTGTCCGGTGATCACTTGTAGAAATGTAAATAGAAAATGAATGATTAAAAAAATATCATGTTGCCTTTCTAGTTGAGAGAATGAATGGTGGATAGAAGTAGCATCTTCTACAGGTTCTTCATTGCTAGGGTCACGTTATCTACCTCACTGAAATTATGGGACACATTTCAAAGAATACAAGAAATCGCCTTAACCCTTTCCCAGCCGACGTTTTGTACGTCTTTTTTGCAATTTCCCGAGGTTAGGACGTCAAGTCGATCTCGTTATTCCGTTTAAGGGGTTACCACAGAGATTTTGCTGATCCATAACACTGAAGGCTCTATGTTTGTTGTCACGCTAGCTATTGCTTGTTTCTAAGTGCGTTTTTCAAACCATTTGCCAGATGGGAAGCCCCCTGCTTGGCATCTTAAAGCTGGGTTGGTGGGTAGAGACAATCCTCTGAAAGAAAACAGAGGTGAGAAACATTTCACAGCAAGTGAGCCACCTCCGAAAGTGTTCAGTTTGAGCGAGTGAGGTCTTTCTGGCCGTTCTGTAATTGGATTCCGGGACCTCGCATGGCAGTTTTGACTTGTAAATAATGCAATCGATGCAATATCTTGTCAGTGGGACTTGGTGTCTCGACAGATTGGTGGATTTCCATGCCACCGTTATGCAAGAATTGCCCAGAATTCCTTTTGGGTCACACGCGAGAATTTCAATTTCAACTAGTGAGAGCAACTGATATGTAAAATTGTAAAGCGTCATTGATCTGTATTTGTAAATGGCGCTATATAAGTAATAAATTAGTTAACGGTGTGATTAAGTTTAAACAACTGTACTTTTGGCAAAAACAATGGTTCATTTCAACCATAGTATGGGATTTGGGAAAGTTGCAGGTCACTGAGGACCCATATTAAGTAAAGCCGCTGTTAAAGAGTTAAGAATGTGACGGAATCAGTTACAGGATGGGACAAGATGACCTAGCGCGGGATGTTAAGGGGTTTTGAATCAGTCCTGTTAAAATTCGGGATTCTACCTGACAGTCAGGGAATTTTAATCTTGGCTAGCCATCAGGTCTGGGAATGAGATTCCTTGTTAGTAAAAGTAACTTAGTTTCAAAAAATTCCTGCAAAGAAATTGATTTGCGTGGCTCCATTGCGAGATTTATTGTCCCAAGATTGTCTTGGATGGTCAGTGAAAATTGGTTTGTGATCAGTGAAAAGTCAGGAAATTTTCTATCCCAATCAGTGGCGACCCTGTCTTCTGTTCTTCAGAGGAAAGGAAACCTCGCTGGCGTTAGGTGCTTTGAGGCAGCATTTCGTGCTACCTTTTGAACAATCTGTGTGCTTCGTTGGTGGGGGATCGGTGATAACGGGATATTGGTGTTATCATGTTATCAGAGGAAATATCCACCAAAAGCCAACTCTTAGATGACTTAGACAGGGTTCGTACACTTTTGAGCTGTGAGAATTCCATGACTTTTCAGGACGTTTTCCATGACTTATGAAAAACTCCATGAACTAAGTTAAGCAACTGTTCTGAGACAAATACGTGAATGATCATCGCAGTTATGAACACTACTTAAGCTATCACTACTTAAGCAGTATTGAAAATAAAGCCTGTAGTAGTAGTATAGGGTGAGTCAATTCAATACCACCTCCACACCACACCCCTCGTCGCTCCGCTCCTCGGGGCGTGGTGTTCCGGTGAGTATTGAATCGACTCACCCTATACTACTCAGAGCCTGAGGAGCGAAGCGACGAGGGCAATAACGACAACGAATCTTCAAAAACAAGCAACAAAGCGCCGACCAGAGCAGTCGGGGTGCGGGGTCACCCTATTAGAGAGAGGGGTGTGTGGGGTAGGATTGATGCCGGTGCCAGCTCCCCGAGCACCACCCCGCTGGAGCTGGGAAGAAATAATGCGGCTGTACCCCTTGCCCCTCGAGGAAAAAAAAACAAACACGTGGCCTCCCGAAGAGAATTAAAATCGCAGAAACAAAATTCACCCGCGCCGCAGCAAGACATTATTCCCTTTTCCCACCTGTGAGACAGGACCCCAAACAAATTACCAAACAGCACTCGCAACACTGTTTGGTGATCCCGAGCTCGAAGGGGTGGACACCCGAAGTGGCCGTCGGTTCACCCGATGGCGGGTCAGCAACAACCTCAACAGAGACCAGACACAAACCTTCATGAACAAGATTGAGGCGGCGGCCAAAGCCTCCTTTTACATTCGGCACTCATATTCTTATTGGTTGAGGAACATTCACGATGACTCTCTGATGCTGTATTATAACAACCGACGAGAGGATTCACGCTGGGTCAACCGGCGCGCTGACGCGGAAGCCTGGCTGCCGCGAAAAGAGGAAGAGCGGCTGTCTCGGAGTCGGCTTGAAAGACCTAACACACAGTGGGTTTTCGAGGCCCCTTCTGATGTTTTCGTTAAGATCATTAACACCCGTCAACCGTTGTTGGGAACAGGTCCTCTGCCGGATTGGATGCGCGCGTTGGCGCACGGGCGTCACGGCCCGATGATGTGTTTGGACACGTATAAGACAACCTCTGTCTTTGGCGATGCCTCGCTGTTCATCAAAAAGCCAGACCCGACCGAAGCAACTAAAAGGCCCGCGAGTTGGCGAAGAGTCTTTACCAGCTTGAAACCATTCCACGCGACTGCCCAAAAGCTTCACTTGATGAGCTTGACAAAGTCGAACAACATTTCAACCACGATAAGCCCTTCTCTGATTGGTTGGGAATTCGGGTTTATGAGCCTGAGAAAAGAGGGGATGAAGTAAATTCGACTCTTTTTCGAAACCCCAACCCACAACTCTCAAACATCCTCACAATTGGTGTGTACGAAGGGCACGCGTTTGTTGTGAAGACGATTGAACGTTTGGGTCAAAACTACATTTGTCCGCACTGTCACACAAGAACCACGAAAGCATCCAATCTGCAACGTCACATCGCAACCTGTTCTCGTGGGTAAGCCATGGTGGTATGCCCCAACCAAAAAATTGAAAAACCACAAACCGCGTTTGAGAAGGCTTTCTTCCCCAAATCAACCGCTTCAGCCGAAGCGATCCGCTTGGTGGAACAACAAGCCCGCCAACGAGGAATTCACATTCACCACGCCTAATGCGGGCATGGAGGGGAGCCATGGATTTTGGGCCGCCCAGTGGATGGACTCCACCTCGGGAGCAAAACAGTTTTCCAATACCATGGATGTTACTGGCACGGCTGCCCACGATGTTACCCCGACCGCGACACAAAAATCGCCCACGATGGGAAAATCCGCGAAGATCTGTACCAAGCAACACTTCAATGGACACAAAAACTGCGAGAAGCTGGGCTCCATGTGGTCGAAGCCCGGTCCTGCTAAGGCAAACAAACAAAGGAGGCTCTGCCTCCCGTTTTCACAAGAACTTACCCCGACGCAATCATCTTCGATTTCGAGGCATATGGGGACAAAACCAAGAGGATGGACCCAACACCCACACTCCACATTCGAGATGTTCACAAACCAATCTGTTTCTCAATCGGACACACACTCGAGCGCGAACCAACACACATCTGCGACAGAGACCCAAAAGAGCTGATTCGTAAGTTTGTGGAAGAGATCGAACGACGGGGGAAAAGAATCAGGGAGGAAGTCAAAAAGGTTTTCATGCCGGACACTTTCCACCTGCTTCCCAAAGACCAACGAGCTCTGATTGCGGGGTGGTACAACGAAGTGCCTGTGCTTGGTTTCAACTCTGGCCGCTACGACTTGAATCTTGTCAAAGAACATTTGGCGGATTTCCTCGCTGAAAAAACGAAAAAAGTGAGAGTGGCCAAAGAAGCAAACAAACTGATGTTCCTCCTTCTTCCAAACTTTCGCTTCCTCGATATAATCAACTATTTGGGACCAGGAACCAGCTACGACAGCTGGGTGAAGGCTTATGGTTGTGCGGCTGTGAAGTCGTGGTTTCCATATGAGTGGTTTGACAGCCCAGCAAAGCTTGATTATCCCGGTCTGCCAGACCTGAGTGGTATTAATCTCTGAAAGGGGAGTGGGTGTTGACTCCAGAGGAATGGAGAGGTTGTGTTCGTCTGTTTGAAGAAAAGGGAATGAAGACCTTTGCAGACTGGCTGTGTTACTACAACAATCTGGATGTCGCGCCAGGTCTCGAAGTGTTGGACAAAATGCGCGCCTTCTACTCTGAAAAGGGAATCGACATCTTGAAAGATGCGGTCAGCATTCCAGGAGTCAGTCTTCACTATCTTCTTCGGGGAGCAGTTGAGTGCGGGGCAGAGTTGTGGAGCCCCTGCAAAGAGGCTTATGAACATTTTGAAAGGGGCGGTAGTCGGGGGGCCGAGTCTCGTGTTCATCCGCCACCACGAAGTCAATGTGACGAAGTTGCGGTCCCATCAAGTTGAGAAACCGAAAACCTGCAAAAAAAAATCCTGGGCTACGACGCCAATGCCTTGTATCTGTCAACAATGTTGCAGGACATGCCCTGCGGGAAGGAACAGATCGTTCATGTTCCCGAAGAGCAGAGGGTCAGAGCGGTTCCCAGGCTGGTTCAAAACTTGCAGGAGGGCAAGTGGTTCGGTTTCGCAGAAGTTGATCTGAAAGTTCCTGAGGTGTTGATCCCCAAGTTCGAAGAGATGTGTCCCTTCTTCATCAACAAGCAGGTGCCGGCAGAAGCTGTCCCGGATCACATGATGGATTATCTGCAGCGCACCGGCAGAAACCGGGGGAACGGGAGAAAGTTGGTGGGAGCCTTGTCTGCAGAAAAATGTTGGCTTACGGCCCACTCCTCTGTTGTTACATTGATCACGGAGTGAAAATCACAGCAGTTCACCGAACAATCAATTACCAACCGACGAAGATCTTCACCTGGTTTGTGGAGCAGGTGACAGAGGCACGCCGAAGAGAGGACACCGACAAAAGCAAGGCGTTGTTGGCAGACGTGTTCAAACTCTTGGGCAACAGCGCGTACGGGAAGCTCATCGAAGCCTTGGAGCGACAAAGAAACGTCATCTACACGAAGGATGAAAAGGTTGTCGACAGAGCGTTGCGAAGCGCTTTCCTCTCAGATCTCGAGGAAATCGTGGAGGCCTACGAACTGGAAAGCAGGAAGCCGTAGAACAAAATCCGAAGTCCGTTCCAGGTTGGTATCGCGGTGTACCAGCTGGCCAAGTTCCGAATGCTCCAGTTTTACTTTGACTTCATGGACACGTTCGTGGACCGCCGTGACTTCGAGTTGATCCAGATGGACACGGACAGCAATTACATGGCGATTTCTGAAGAAAGATTGGAAGACGTTGTGAAACCGGAGATGAGAGCTCAGTTCGAGGCAGAAAAAAAATCAGTGGGTCGCGTGGGACAAGTGGATCAGCCGCACCACGGGGTTGTTCAAGCTGGAGTGCGAGGGCCATCGAATGATCGAGCTCTGCTTGAAGTGTTATTTCGTGGACGCCGACGGAGGCAAAAGCAAGTTCAGCATGAAAGGGATGAACCAGAGGCAAAACGTCATCAGGTGGGAGCGTTTCAAAGCGGCGCTCGAGGGTCACAAAGACATGGCGACGAGCACAGGATTCCGCATGAGAGACGGGCGGATGGTGACTTACGTGCAGCAGAAGCTGGGCCTGAGCGCGTACTGCGACAAGCGGTGGATGCTGCCGGACGAGATTCACACCGAACCTATCGAATATCACATCTAGCCTGGCTTGGCAGAAGGGAGTTTGGTATTCGGGGGACAACCATTAACTCTTCCCGAACAAAGCTGCGTTTCGACCCATCGGACCCTCCTGTCTCGGGGTGGGAAATCCAATACAGGACAGGTTGGCCTGGTTTCACCATAATCCTTTCAACCTCGAACACTTTCAAAGACCAGACCGGATCTGTGGCCCTTCGCACCCCACCTTCCAACTCCCCAGGTTGAAAAAGATAGCGAACTTCAACGCCAGGGGGGAGCCTTTTTTCGGCCGCGCCAACAGGTCTGGAATACGGAGTTGCTGGCTGGGCAAAAACAGTTCGCTTTCGGATCGCATCTGTGGGTTTCAACCCTGTCAGCCGCATGGTTTGTTGGTTGAGCGGAAGCCTTGCCACCCACACAACAGACCGCTCACCCTCCGGCAGCCGCATTTCCACTACGTATTGGTGTCCGAACAGACGCTCAGCAAGAGTGCGGTTGAAGCGTTCAATAATTGCCTGGTCGCGGTGAATTTCAACATGTCCACGGCGAATGCCCGTTCCATGCGCCTCCATGACTCTGGAAACAGCCCCCATGAACTCCCGCCCCGGGTCCACCTGCAGCAGCTTCGGCTATTTGAGACGCCCGCGCCTGTAAATTCTTTCAAAGGCCCCGGGCCACTTCGTCAGAATTTTTCGAGGTCAGGGGCTCAGCTGCCTTGAAGCGGCTGGCCACGTCGACCACAGTAAGCGCGTAGTTGAAAGTTTTGCGCCCCACCTTGTCATGCGGCATGAAGAGCAGGTCGGCTTGGTGCACTGCGTTGGATGTTGGCACGTCAAACTTCGGCCGAGGAATGTGCCCCGGCACGGGAAAAAAATCTGCCAAAGCGCCTGCTTTTGCAACCACTGTTTCGCAACATTGTCCGAGACCTTTGCGGCCTTGGCCAGTTTTTTCACTGCGGCAAACCCTTTCCAATAACCTTTCGGGCTGTAGTATATTTTTAAAAGGCATTTCTGCAAGGCAGGAGTTTTTTTCCATTGAACCTATAAACCAGTGGGAAAGATGGCGAATGTGAACGCAAACGCGAACGCAAACGCCAACGGAAGGGTGTGCTGTAGGAAAACGATGGTTGAGGACCATGAGAATTTCGAACTTGTTTGTCAAAAGTTTCACAGGGTGGAGGAGCTCACCACCCCAACTAAAACCAGGGAGGAGGTGGGGTGGACAGCCAACCCTGTTTCATACACCCTCCTTCGCAAAATTCTCGAGAAACATGGAATCCTCGACGCCGTCACCACCATTTCGGATGCCGGGCGAGAACTCTGCGACCCGTCTCGGTGGAAGTTTTTGGGAAGCCTCATCCTCGATTTCAGGTAGTTTATTTATCCCAAGTCGGTGAATTTCGTTTGCTTTTTGCATGATTACTTTCAAGCGGTTTCAGAAGGAGCCTGGCCGCGCAAAAAATAAATTTCGCGCACCTCTTTCCCGTCGTCGAAAAAATACACCCAGCAACACGACGCCGGGAAAAAGAAAGGTTCGATGCATGGTGGTGGGACCTGAATCGAGCAACGTGATTGCGGTCTTCACACCACGTTCACTCCGCGACGAAACATTTGGCGTATTTCGCCTGGATTGTTTCGGGGATCTCCATGCAGTGGTCGCTGATGAAGTCGTCAACCATTTTCAGCCTGTCAAGAAAGGCTTTTTCGTCGAAAGCCTCACCCCTGAGATGGAAGCGAATCGCGTCGAGAATTTTTCTGTACTCGACCCGGGCGAAGTTGGCCCTCTCCGCTTTTTTGTCGTATTTTTTGAAGCTTGCCACACCTTTGACGACAAGCCTGAAACCCGTCAAAGTGGCAAACTCAATCGGGTTCAAGGTAATGCCCCCCGCAACCGCAGAAGAAACGATGGCCTTGCCCGCCATGATATTGCAAAACAGTGTTTTTCTTTGAAAGCCGTGAAAAAGCTTGTCGCAGCCCCAATGTATTTTGTGGTAAAAAGCGTAAAGCTTCTTGAAGATCTCGACGGTGTCCCGTTCAAAGGAGGGGTCGATGTGGTTGAAGTCGAACACACAGAGCTATGGTGCGGCGTCAACCATGTTTTTATGTTAAAGGGAAAATTTTCACGCCACAAGGTCAAGCTTCACCTGTGCAAAAACGAATTGTGTGAGGCCTCGCATTTGGCATCTTATATAGACAGCGCCTCTGGGAATGTTCCACCCATCTTTGCTCCCTTGCGAGACGTCTCCTCTGTTCAAAGCCAAGATATGTCGCTGCCCCAATATGGAGGAGTCACTATCCAGGAACATCAATTCGAACAGTCCAAGATGGTGTGCCAAAGAACGGGTCAAAAGCACTATCACATGGTCCACACGCGTGAAAAGGGACAGAGGTACCCTTCGTGCCGGCAGGGTCAAAATAACCCATTCATCCGAATCATGGGTTCCGGTAGTGTCGCTTTCTTCTCGATAAACCATGCCAGGAAGAAACACAGGTTTCAAAAATGGAATGGCCCCGTCCCGATATTCAAACAAGTTGACGTCATTATTGTAAACATCCCGGTCATTAAAATTCAAATTTCCACCCAACTTCGGCTCTTTGAGCAGGAAGCTGTTCATGTTTACGTCACTTTGCATTGTTACCTCTCCATTCATCCCATCAAACAAGGTTGCGTTCCCATCGACAACATAATGCCCGTTCAGATCCAAATCCTCCCCAAATTTTATATTTCCAAGGGTAAACCCGCCGAGGTCCAGGTCGTTTCCCATTAACATACCAAGGGGAGTTGCTCGGAACAGTTTCAGGGGGCCACTGTGGATTTTTTTGAAATTCAAATCCAAGTCCGTCCCCATTTTTGGGTTCAAGATGACCTTTCCATTCATGTCCAAACTGTCCAAAGGAGCCTGCAGCGTCATATTTCCATTTTCCACAACCCAAAGCACATCGAAAACACTCGAATCCACGGTGGACATGTAACCTGAAACCCCATAAACAATCAGAAGGCCCTTGGTTGAACCCACCGTCCTGCCGTGCAGATCAAGGTAAATGTAGTTGGGTGTGTTGGTGCTCCAGTGATGCAGCTGAACGTGCGTTTTGGTGTATGGTAGGTTGGAGCTGCTGAAAGTTCGCGTGGTTTGGCTCGTGATGGACGCGACGGTGGCGCTTGCTCGAACCGACACATTTGTTATTTCCGGTGGAAAGTACTCAACCACGAGCGTGTAATACCCCAAGGCAAGAGGATTGAGGCTGAAGCCGATCCGCGAGCGGTAATCATCGCTGCCCGCGGCTTTGACGAGAGTGAATTCGTATGCGTTTTTGTTGACCCTTTGTGGGGAGGCGGCGAAGTTCACAATCCCATGAACCTGAATGTTGTTTTCGGATGAGGACTCGTCGTCATCGTCCATGAGGAAGGTGAATTGATTTTTTTGCCCGCCGGACTGGGAAAGGTGCGAATGATCCACATAATCCTTCGTTGCCGCGTCCGTCTCGTCGACCGGTTTTTCGAGAGCGGTGATTTTGTGGCTCTCCATGTTGAGATTGCCTGTCATTGCTTGACTGCCATCCTTTTTCAGAAAGTCATCCGCAGAATCGTCCACATATTTTTTCGTCGCCGCGTCATCGACGGCGGTTGGAACGTGCAAAGCGGTGATCCGTTGTTGCTCCATGTTCAAGGCCCCATACATCTGATTTGTTCCGTCTCTTCGGAGAAAATACTCATCTACATACTCTTTGTTCGCCGCGTCCCTGACGTTGAAGGGGGCGCAAGACTCTCGATTGCGTTGTTGTTCATGTTCAAGTCTTGTTGCGCAATCGCGTCAATCTTGGTCCACATATTTTTTGTTGACGGCGTTTTCGGTGGGTGTGCTGGAATCGGCGTCTTTCAAATCTTGGATGGCATACCCAGCCATGTTCAAATCATCCCACGCCGGGCTGGAGCCGTTGCGTTTCAAACACCCTGCAATTTCCGAATCAAGAAGGCTTTTGTTCACAGCATCGAGGTTGTCCTTGGCGTAACCCATGTTGGTGATGAGATTCTCCCCTATGTCCAGGTTGCCGGTTTTTGGTGTACTCCCGTCGAGTTTCAGAAAAGCACCCGTCGCACCTGTGGGGCCTTGCGGCCCTTGCAACCCCTGCGGGCCCTGTGGGCCTCTGAGCCGTTGAATGCCGCGCGGGCCTTCCGCCCCACGGGGGCCGGCATCACCTTTGCCCCCCTTGTCGCCTTTGTCCCCTTTGTACCCTTTTGGCCCCAACATTCCCACTGTCGCCTTTCAGCCCTTGCGGGCCTGTTGGTCCTCGCACACCTGCAGGACCCGGCGGGCTTTCTTCGCCATAAGGGCCTTGCGGCCCTTGAGGCCCCTGAGGTCCGTGCGGGCCGGTTGGTCCCTGCGGACCCTGAGGGCCTCGTGGACCGGGATTCCCCTTTTCTCCGCGCGAACCTCGGGGCCCAGGGGGGCCGGCAGCACCGCCTTGGGCGCGGGCTGGCGCTCTGAATCTTCGGAAAAACCCGAGCCGTCTGGCAAACGCCCCCATGCTATATGTCTTCGTCGAAATTTTTTTTCATCAGTTTTTTCGGTTTGTCGAAGTAAAAGAGGGAGAACCTTTTGTCGGTGGCGCGGTCCAGCAGGTTGTGGTCAACCCCCAGCTCGTCGGCGATTCGTTTGTTCTCCCTCGGGAGGAAGCTGAAAAGGCAGAAATGGCTGCAGTTGTCCCGGATGTTTTTAGGGACCTTGTAATAAGTCTGCATGAGATAAATGACGCTGCAGTTTCTGTGCCGGCCGTTGATGAAATAGTTGATAATGTCGTTTGGTTTTTTTCGCAAACCAGGTCGTCGAACACATCGATTATTTGGTTGTCAGGCGGGAGTTCTTCCAGCGGGACAATTTCGTCGCCGGGGGCCTCGATCACCTCGTACCCCACTTCGTGGTCAATGTTTTTGGCGAAGTCCTGAAGCAGGGCTTGATACTTGTTCTGGTGGAGGTTTTTCGAAAAGAGAAAGACTTTGTCGAACTCCAACAGCTCGTAAAGCATGTGGAGCATGTTCGTCTTGCCTGAATTGCTGAGCCCGCATATCAACATCCGAAAAACATCGTCGGGCATGGCCGGATGGCCCTGATGGAAACCGTTTGTGGCGGCGACGTCGCGATCATAATTCGGAATTTTCATTTTTTTCCCCCTTATATACAGGCCGCAAAAGCTCACCATGTCTCTGAAGAAATGGAGGCAAAAGGCAGAAGCCGAAGCTGAGGTCGAAAGGCAGGAGGATGAAATCCGCCGAAAGTTCAAAACGCACAAAATCGCCAAGGAGTTTGGTCAGGGAGAGGCTGAAAAGCTTTTCAAACCGATCATGACCAGGTTGGACAAAAGTTTGGTGCCCCCCGAACCGGAGGCAGAAGGGCCCGACTATGACATGGAGGAGCTCGACAGGATCAACCCGTTCGGTTGGGACGATTTTCGGCCGGAGGCCCCAACCCCTCCTCCATCACCAACCGAGGAAGAAGAAGAGTTTCCGCCTCCACCCCCTCCAGTGGTGGAAGAGGCCAGCGGTGATGCTGAAGCTTCGCTCCCGTCCCCTTCCCCCACAAAATCCTGCCTCAAAGCAGGAAACGCGCCAAACCTGGGAGGAACCGGTGGTGACGGGCTTGCTCAAAGGGACCAGCGCATCTGTCCAATTGCAAACGATCAACTAGCTCCTCACACAGTACGGGGACAGCCCCAACTACAGAGTGAAAAAGACAGGTTCCCCATTTCACGGGTTTTCAGTGGCAGATCTGCGAAAAGCCCAAGAAGAGATTTACGCCCGCCGAAGCGGGGGACGGCGGAAGTTGTCGCCACAGCAGCTTCAGGCGGGGAAAGAGAAGTTGAAACGAACCCCTCCGAAAGAAACGAGAGCCCGGCCCACCACAGATTGGGAACAAGCCGTTTTGAGCCGCCGGCCCTCGATCGGTAGGCCGGAAGAAGAGGAGGAGGAAGAGTGGGAAGTGGAAGGCAGTGGTGTGGGAGACACCACCGACGACAAGATCCACCAACTCTATGTGGCGCTTGGTTCGATCAAAGCCGGCAACACGTTGACGAAACTCCGAAAAAAGGTTGCTTCTTTGCTCAAAGAGCTTCTCCGGCTTGGTGTTGTCAATGAATTTCAGAGGCGAAAAATTCTCCACGATTACATAGTGTGAGGATGTACCACCTGATGCTCGACTCGAGCCTTGCGAAGCTGCAGGAAAACAGCGCCCCCAAAAGTCCCACGACTTTGAAATTCTTTTCAACCCACCGATTGAGCTCGACGCGCAGCTAAAATGGGAAGCCGCGCTCGATACGTTTCTCACCATGAGCTACTTCTGGTACAACGTCGCGGCCGCCTACGGCAACAACGAAATCAAGTGGAGGAAGAAAGGGGAAGCCTGGCAAACGTTAACTTTCCCCGACGGGATGTACGACTACACAGACATCAACAGATTTTTGCAGGGGCACACGGGACTCGTTGACCCTGATGCCGAGGACAAAAAGAACATTTTCAATCTGTACTTCGACCTCTCGATCACCCGGGTTGTGGTGGGGGTGGCGCAAAATTACGAGCTCGACCTCTCTGTCGGGGATTTTGCCAAGTTGCTTGGGTTCGACAAAAAGGTTTTGAAAGACGCGACGAGTTTCACGGGAAGCACGATTCCAAACATCACAAGGGGCGTAGACTGGGTATTCCTGCACTGTAACTTGGTCACGCGGCGGGCGAACGACGTGCCAAGCGACGTTTTGTTCTCTTTCTCCACCGCGTACCCCGAGGTCAGCTACCCTTTCACGCAAGAACCCCTGCGCCCCAAATTCCATCCAGTCAACAAATCGCGGATCGACTCGGTGAGGATCCGGGTCACGGACGGGCGAAACAACATCCTTGACCTCAACGGCGCGGACGTGGCTGTGGATTTGATGATCCGAGAAATTTCTGATTGAAGAACTTCTGGTTGAAGTATTTCTGGTTAAAGTATTTCTAGTTTAAGTATACGATGAATTTGCCAAGCAAGTGGAGGAAGTTTTTCGAACCGCGCGCAGGCCGGTATCGAGTCAAACACAAAGGCACGGGTGTGGTCCGTGACACCCTCATGGACATTGGCAAACGTCTAGAAAAAGAAGCGGCGCAGGTTGTGAAAAAAACCGCAAAGCCGCCTTCAACCAAGGAAACAACCGCTGTGGTAGCTGAGAAGGGAGGCAGGAAAATTCGACAGTTGTTGCGGAAACGCCGCAGGCCCGCATCAGATGCAATGCTCAAACTGAGTCAAATTTTGGCAAACCGACTTTGAAAAATTTTTGTCTTTGTATATCGCGATGTTCAGGGCACCACACCTGCTCGCGAAGGTGATTTATGAGCGAATCAATCTGGACACCCCCCCTCACGTTTCCGGCCAATGGGCAACCGCAGGAGAAAATCAATTTGGTGTTCACGGTGAGAAACAGAGACGTCATCTACGACTGGTACAAGGCCTATATCCGGGTTGACTTCCAATTTCACGCCACCGCCGACGGGGCATTGATTGCGCTTGAACTGGTCGGCCCCAGTCAACGGCTCTTTCTCTCTCATCAGATCTATGAGGGTGACATCCGCGGGGAAAGACCTGTACGAAGCCAACAGCATCCACAGAATAATTTTCACCAAAAACCTGTTGAAATAGGTTTTTGGCAACCGCGGGGCTCAGCTTCGGCGCGGAAAAGTTGTTGAAAAAATCTTTGGAAAGGGTTTTGGCCCCCAGGAACTGCAGCACTTCAAACTGTGGGATGTCGTCTCCGACCCAAACTTTTCAAAGGCCCCGAGGTTTCGGCGAAAGAATGGCGCGCAATGGTGGCCGAATACAAACGCCAATACGCGGACTACAAACGGCAGGGCGGCACCCGCAGCTACGGCTCTTGGATAAAATGGAAGGGCTACGGCAGAGGGCTTGTCGGCGCTGGCCTTGGGGATTTCGTCGACCCCCGCTTCGTTTCGCAAGGTGTGTTGGTGCCCAAGTTCGCGACCAACCCCAAGTTTTTGAAAGCCTTTGCCAAAGCGGTGCCCAACCACCACGGGTTCATGGACGTTCTCAAGAAAACGATGCGCAACTACTACGGCTCGGGGGTGGACATCCACGCCATGATTGGGAAACTGCCGGCGCCGAAAAAAGGTTGGTCCCTCCCCGGCCACAACTATACCGGACCTTACAACCCCCTGTCCAGCAAGCTGACTTTCGATCCCGAAACAGGAGAAATCCTGCAAATTTTTAAACAACCCAGCGGCTCCACTGATGTGGTGACAATGCAGCATAATGTTGATTACAGCAGTTGTGGTTTTCGCGCGAAGAGGTACGGAGAGGACGAAAAAAAAGTGCAAGCATGTTGCCGACCGAAAAATGGTCAAATCTCTTGACTCGATTCTGTGGAAGCAAAGACAGTGGGGCCACGCGTTGGCCCGAAACGCAATCAACACGAAACAGAAACTTGGTCTGGGTGTTTGAGCTCAATTAACACCCGACGGAACTCCTCTTTGACAGCTTCCTCCAAAGTTTTTCGGGGGGCGTATAATGCACCTGCAAGGGACACCACGATCCAACACAGTGCGAACATTGGTGCGGTAGCCAAGGGTATACATAATCCATGACCCACTTTTCTTCAATATCCTCAATTTCGTACCACTGGCACAACACGTGGTGCCTGTTTTTCAGCCAACAGCCTCAACAACACCGTTCCGCCCACAAGTTTGACATATGCCACAGCTGGTAATGAGGGTGAAACAATTTTCAATTTCACAAAATGGAGCGTCTTCGAAATACAGAAACAGCTCACGATGTACTTCACCCCAACCTGCTCTATTTTGGTCTATTTTTTCCTCCCTCAACTCTTGTGGGAGTTGGTTGACCCTTTCCAAGAGATTCATTCATGTTGGGGGTGCCCTTGTTCAATAGGGTGTACAACGAATCACGTGTATATCGATCCAGTCTTAAATTCAGTTCAGCATCTCTCCAATTATCCTCGGGTGAATCAAAAACCCAGAATTTAGTTGCCCCACATTGGGGTTATATATTCTTTGCAACCACCTTTACCTTCCACCGAACAACGCAAAGTGGTTTTCAACATCAAAAGGATCTTCAACAAGTTTATGTGGGCGATTTTTTTGCCAGCGCGACCAACAATATCCGTGCATTTTTGAACAGCACCAGTGTTTGTCACAGTGTGTTATTTTAACATAAAACCCCTCTTTTTCACAAAAATTGAGATCCAATGGATCATAATAATCTTCTTCAAGCTCCACGTGCACTCTATCCTACCCCAATTTATTTCGGTCATGAACTTTCTGTTTAACAACCGCAGAGAGTATTTTTTTCTCTCAACTCTGGTGGGAGTTGGTTGACCCTTTCTTGCAGGTCCATCTATGGTGGGGGGTACTATTCTTTAAAAGACCAACCGTCGGTGAAAAAATTGGAAACATGAACCGAAACAAAGGAACCAAAAGCTCTTTGTGCACCTGGCTCCACCCCATTCTCTTTCTTTCATTCAGCTGGTTTTGGGTGTGGTAGCGGCGGATTTTCTCACGCAACTCTGGAGGGAGGGTGTGAATCTGCTCCATGAGATTCATTTATGTCTCGGCGCAGATATTTAATGGACCGTGTCATAAAACCCCTCATCGGTCAACTACTTGTTCATGCACTCCTTTTCATCGGGGGAAGGGGGAGCGCACAATCGTCAATGAAATGGGTTTCCCTTGTTTTCAAAATGTATTGCCAAGGGGATGCATCGTTTTGCAAGAGCTCGCGGACGTTGCACATTGGACCGTAATCCATCGAGTCTTTATTTTCTTTGTACTCCAACCACTTGTCTATTTCTGCGACCAACGCGTGCCTTATGGTGCGGCGTCTCAACCACTCCGTCATCGCTCACCTTCACACACCCCTCTCTCTAACAGGCCAGTCCCACACGGGAGGAAGTTTTTGAATAAAGCTTTCTTCCCCCATTCTTCAATAACCATTTTCTTCTGGTCTTGCTCTTTTCCAAAGATCATTGAAGAACGGATAGAAACCCTCTCCAAGCTTCTTTGTATAGTTCCTTCTCTTCATCCGTTAAATCACAGAGTGAAAGAACATATAATGCATACGACCTTAAAGTAGTTATTTGCTGAAATTTTTTTCTCCATATTTTTCAGGTCTGGGCAATATCTATCCATATAAAACATGAACTCCTTCCCATCACAATCTTGGGCATGGTTAATCATATTCCAAATTTTCATTCCAGGATGGTCGCAGTAATCGCTGTGTTCGGCCCACATCTTTGCCCACCACTGATTGTTTGCTGGCTCGGGCTGCCCCATCGTCCTACCCCACACACCCCTCTCTTCAAAAGGCCGACCCCGCACCCCGACTGCTCTGATCGACGCTTTGTTGTTTTGGTTTGGCTCTTCGTTGCGCTTGTTTTGGTGCTTCGTTGCACTTGTTCCCTCGTCGCTTCGCTCCTCGCGCTCTGAGTAGTATAGGGTGAGTCGATTCAATACTCACCGGAACACCACGCCCTAAGGAGCGGAGCGACGAGGGGCGTGGTGTGTAGGTGGTATTGAATCGACTCACCCTGTACTACTTAAGTAGTGTTCATAAGTGCGATGATCATTCACATATTTAGTCATTAATCCGCAGTTCAAATATATGATTAAAATACTAAATGACGACACCGCGCCCGACCTCAGGAACTCTTTTGTTACAAGGAATGTTGATCAGACTAATTACCATCTTAGAAATAGTGCTACAGATCTGACACTTCCTAAGCGTGTCCACACGTATAAGTTGCTTGGTGTGTATGTTACTGATAATTTATGCTGGAGCACGCACTGTGAGTACATTGTTCAGAGAGCGCGCAAACACCTGTACGCATTGCGTTGTTTGAAGAAGTCAGGAGTGTTGGAAGGGGAGTTAGTTCTGGTGTACTCCAGCCTGATCCGTTGTGTTGGAGTATGCCTCCCCAGTTTGGGCAAATTTGCCGGAATATCTTAGCCTCCTAATTGAGGGTGTGCAGATAAAAGCCTTAGAGATAATCTTTCCCCGGCTTCCCTACAGTGACGCACTTGTGCTCTGTGGTCTTCGTACTCTCTCGGATCGGCGCGCCGCAACATGCACTAAGTTTATCCAGAGAGTTCGGGACACTGGTGTCCTTGCTAACTTGCTGCCACAGCGCACAACTGTGTCCTATGGATACAATCTACGTTCAGGCACCATCAGAGAGGATCCTGCCATGGTTTCTACTAACCGTCTCGACAAATTTATTACATATAGATATTCTTAGTAAAATATTTCATGTTAATGTATATATATATATGTTTAGTACTTTGACCACTCTTGTAATTTAGCTGTAAGCTTAATTAAACTGATTATTATATTATTATTAAACCGAAGAGAGAGTTTCTAAAAAGAAGTTTCAAATACAGCGGCGCGATGCTTTGGAACCAACTCCCAAATGAAGCAAAACTAGCGGAATCGAGATATTCATTTAATAAATATATCAAAACGTAATTGGGTCATGTCATACTATATAGTCTTGTGTTAGTCATGTCCTAGCTATCCTAATACTTTTTAATATTTAGTTTATAACTGTTAGTTTTCTTTCTTAGCTGAATTTTTCTAGTTTTAGATTTATCATATTGTTAATCTCGTATTATTAGCTTTAGTTTCTTTTTGTCTGTATAAACACGCCCTCCATGGAAACCAGCTAAGTGTTGTTGGGGCTAGCGTGTTTCTTGATTTAAATAAAGTATACCTACCTGCCTACCTCATTCTCATATGTTCTGAGACAGTAATGTCAAAATGATGATTTATTCAACTAGGTGCTTTTTGACTGCTCGCGTGGACGTTCCACGTGAACGAACTCATGGGATTAAAAGAATGTGATCGGTTCATTCCAAATGGCATAAAAATTTGCATAAATGTCACACAGAATGTAGTGTACATCAAAATGTTCGCAAGCGTAATCTTGAATAGCCTGCGAACACAGACGTATTTCCGGTTAGAGAAGCGACAACCGGAAGTACGTCTGCGTTTGCATCCATTTTTTATTATTCTTTTCATATGTAAATGAATTCCCCTGCAAGAGCCTCCACTTCATGCTACATCCAGTAAAATACCGAGAATACGAAAATGGTCTATTGCAGTCATTTAAACTCAAACTTGTGGCGTCTGTTGAATCGAAGACCAGCGCATGTCAGATGGGGTGTTTTCTCGCCACGTACAGTATCGGTGGAGTTTCCCCCTGGTTGACAGTACATACAGTGCACACATTTTATCCGTGCAATTAATGAGCAATACTGAATAGGTATAATAGACCTTATTCGTATCCTCCGTGTTGAGCTCGAACTAGCTTGCACACAAGGCTGACCACGAGGCTTAAACGAACAAATCGTTTCATATGTAAATGTTTCAATCATAGGTGTTTGCGCACTAGCCTCGCGTCAGTTGGTGAAATAGCTGTTAGCCGGCTTTATCCAGTGGATAAGTCGCAATCCATCGGATAGAATGAACTTGAACTAATACATTTTTACAGGCTCGATAGTGACCTATCCGCTAGTTAAGACTATCCATTCTTGAACAACTGGAGCCTGGTGTCCAGTCTCACCTCACTCCGAAATAAAATAGATACTGGGAACGAGTTAGCCAGGTGCGGACAGAAACGGTACACTCGCGTATAGAGTCGACCACAATCTTCATTTCTCTGGTGCATCCATTTTTTATTATTCCATAAATTACTACTTGCAGCATTAAAACAACATTGGTTCTACAGTTGCTTTGAAAAGGAACGCGATTAGTTACAAGCTTGGCATCAGGATGTAGGCCATATCTTACTTTATCAAAACCAGCGTCAAGACGTGTATTCGTCGTGGGCATGCAATAGTCCATTTTACAGTTGTGTGTTCAGTGACCTGGCCTATGAGTGGAAGCGATGCTGGAGGTGGCCTTGTTTTGATACAAGCCTCTCTGCCTTTCTCGTGCAAATGGGGACATATAAAGTTAGTTAGCATATAAAGAACATTATTCACATGAGAAAAGCAGGGAGGTCTGTAGCAAAATAAGGTCACCGCCAACCTCGTTTCCATTCATAGGCCAGGTCACTGAGCATGCAATTGTAAAACGGTTTCTTGCAACAGAACAACCGAATAACATGATAAATAAGTCTGCAACTCAACTACACATAAAGGGTGCCAGAAGTGGAAAACACAAGCGAGCAACCAGGTCAGGACTTTCTACATAATGTCACTGAGCCAAGCATGACAAATTATGGTCTGGGCCTACTCTTAGCGATCCTTACATTTGAATGTGCGTTGTGTTTACAACAACCTTAAAAACCGAGGAGAGAGAAAAAGCGTAAAGGACACAAAGTTGAAAGAAATATTCATACTAATTTTTTCCGTAGACTGACCAGGTGCTAATTACTTAAGACCAGCAGTTTTGTAGTTTAGTAGTGTATGATAGCAAAGAAATGATTGGAATTTAAGGCAGAGCATCGTGACAGACGATATCCTGGTCTCTTGCAACTCTGGAATAGCGGTGGTTTAACTTTGGAATACAGATGACTCTTCGTGCAACTGCTCTCGTAGGCTGTTCTCTATAAATTATTCTACTTGAAGCGGTGCTCAGTAACCAAAACAGATTTCTTCTCGACACCTTCACTTCTAAGGCTGTATTTGAACAATATTTAACTCCTAGCGCACAATAATAAAACTAGTTAATTTATAACTAGTTAATTACATAACTCAGCCAATAAGCTGCAATTTGATTTATTTTAATAAACTTCATTAGTTTTTACGTTACAAGGTGAAGGATTCTTTAAGGAAACAGGGGAGAGCGAGTCGCTGAATTGAGGTGATAAAAACGCGCAACATCTAAGCTTAAATATTTTGAAATATCAGTCACCAGCATTCCAGGGCCCGGTTGTAAACTTTGGTTGGAGTTTGAACTTTTTGGATGAAAGTTTCTTTTGCTTTTTTTTGCTTTTCAGGATTGAGGTCCTCTAATCAGAATATCAGCGTTGAACAACGTTCGTGGATAGAAAAAAAAACTCCTTCGTTAATTTTCAGTCTTGGATAAGTGTTAATCGGCTTGCGAACAACCCGGCCCAGAGCGCCAGCAAAGATTCAGATGCAACGTGAAAAGGATTTTCCCCTCAAGCGAGACTCTCCTTAACTTCAAAATCTTGCCGGAATACCAAATATGTTGTAACTAATCGCATTCCCAACCACACACTGACATAACAGGGTCTACATTTAGGGCCTCACGTTCCTGTTCTCTCCCGCACCACCGCCTGAAGTGCCCAACGATCCCGGAAGAGCCTGTAGAGAGCCAGGTAGTTAAACGTGAGAAGGCCCGTGACCGAGATGAGCTGGTGCCAAGAGTGGGACCGCGTGATCATAAAGAGCTGATATAAAACGAGAAGTAGAAGAACTGCTGCCATCCAGTTGACAAGTCGCAGAGGAGACTCAAACATAAACTGAAATAGAATGCGATAAGTTGGCAGCATTCCGCATCAATAACGTTAGCAATCGTAATAACAATGTCAATAAGAACACGAGAAGAATAAAAATAGTAATAAATAGTAGTAATAATGATAACGATGATAATGATGATGATAATGATAATTATGATAACGATGACGACGACGATGATGACGCTGATAACGACGCCATGATAGTAAATAATAAATTTGTACAGTCAGAAACAATACACAGTTCATCTAGAGATGATAAAGGAAAGGGACTCTATACATGTACCTACATTGTGCCATCAATTCTCGTCATTTAAAAGAACTAACAGCCAAAAAATAGGCCGTGCCAGAAAAGCGAATGAAGGTCTCAAGATCAATATTGAATCAAAATAGCGCTCCAGTCCGATTTGAATGGGATCAAAAACGACACAGAACTGGCACAAGACAGAGAGAGAATTCCGCCAAGTCATCTGCACAACAAATATTTTGACAACTTACAAAAAACCTGCCATGATGCGAGTCCCCTGGTATTGCTACATTGTGGATACCAAGCGCTCTGTAGAGAAGTTTACCATGCCTCACTAGGACACCGTGAGGCCATACTGTTAATGCTGACCATCTAGAGGAGCAATAAAGCATGACATACCGGTTAAAATCTGCTTTAATTTTTGCGAGAAACATCTAGGCTTAGTTGAGTTGATCTTTATTGACTTGCTATTAATTAAATACAGAGACCCGCAGGTAGCGTAGCTAATCTAGGCAAGGCCAGGAAATAAGGAAAGATGAAAGACTGCTAAAAACAATATGTTGATAACAAAATAAAGTTGAGATTGAAACGAGAACAACGTTGAGGAAAGAAAAAAAAAGAGAGAATAAAAAATCCAAATAAAGAGCTGATTAAAGCAACAAACGAAGACCAAAGGATGCGCTACCATCTTGTGGCATTATTGCGTTACCATCCACGTGCACAGGCATTAAGAAAGCACGTTACAGATAAGAACCATATTTGTTTACCTTGCATATAATTTCTTCTAGACCGTAATACGAGTCATCAGACTCTAAAAATTCAAATAAGAATGCGCGAATCTTTTTTCAGCTTAAATTCATGTGACTTTCAGCTACAGCCATGGCTAAATTTCATTGGTTTAGGTTGCACGAGTGTGCACCAAAAATGTAAACAGGTATTGCGATAGATGTGCATGTCCACAATATATTCCGTCCTCTCTTATCTTTTACGCTTGTATCCTCCCCCTTCCCCACCCCCACCCCCACCCCCTCTTCTCACCGCAACATAGCGTCAATTGGAATAACATTGAATGTCTCAAGATTTTTTTAAGACGATCACTTTTTCTGTCTGTCATCGTGATTTCAGTGACAGCATTTCTAACATGTGCGCCCTAGTACCTACAACGAACCAAAGTCTTGGAGAGAAACAAATACTGTGTTTTAAAATTGTGTATAACACCAAGACAACATGAAACTTACACGTGTGGAGTATCTCGGTGGCCACAAGGATATCTTTCCCAGCCCCCAAGATGCACCGCACACCTGTGCAGGGCGTCACAGTAACTCAGCGGTAACATAAACATCATAAGCATTAGAAGCGAGCTCAGCCACACAAACAGCGTGTGTTGACACGCCCACCACATGTCGTAATACACGAAATGTTGCTGTGAAATGATCAGAAAACAAACTTAATGAACAAGTTAAAATAACAGAAAGTGAGGGTAGCTGTGTAGCGGTGACCGCACAAGGCGCGTTTGTTTAGTGTTTCTCGTATTTGGCAACAAATGTTGCTCAAGTTTGTTGTCTGTTTTTCCGCATGGGTTTGCTCCTTCAAAAGTTTTTCATCCAGGTTTACAATGTAATTGTTCCCTACACGGAGTTTAAAAACTCGCAGAAACAACGATACCTTGATAACAAGCTGTTTGCAACCAACTAATGAACCGAAATGCTTTTCATCTTGCGCCATCATGCGATGGTCCATCGGACAGCCACGTGCAGGCATAAAAATTCAGTAAGATAAGATGTTTGAAATGCCAACCTACGACGCAAAGATGTCTGAAATACCACGCAACGACGAAAAATAAACTATTTTCAATCACATACTACAATTTGGGTGTATTGGAACTGGCAAAAAGGCAAGAAAATGATAATAAAAAAGGATTCTCCATTTTATTTTACTCAGTTCATATTTCTTATCATGTGATTTACCGATAGACTTACTCATCTACCACCACACTTTTTTTTATTTTTTATTTTTTTAATCGGTTTATTTAATATTATCAGTTCTAGCAATACAAGTATTGAAAACCAACTGACTTACAAGCAAGGTTCAAAATAAATATTACAAACAAAGGTATCCTAATAAATTAAATTACCACTTAACTTACCACTCAATACATTAACAAAACCATGAACATGGAGAATATTGAATAGGTGAATGATCATCGCAGCTATGACCACTACACTTAAAGCAGCGATGAAAATAAAGCCTGATTTTTTCTCAGGCTTTATTTTCACTGCTGCTTAAGTAGTGTTCATAACTGCGATGATCATTCACATATTCATTCTTTAATCCGCAGTTCAAATAAACATGATTATTTTCATATATTCATTCTCCATGGAGAATATTGTCGGTTAGTAAGAAATGTTTGGTACTCATAGTGGTATAAATCTGAACGTCACCATGTTAATTATTTTTGTTCAATCAAATAACTCTTTCTCTTCTTTCTTACACTGAGACCAGTGGTTTCTCTCCCTTTCGTAGCGTAGCGTCCGGTGGAGAAACCACTGCTCGCAGGGTACTTCTTTCCATACCAGACTTTATGGACAGAAGGGATGTTCACTTTCTGTTTCAATGAAACGCAGAAACTGGCGCGCTCCTTTTCTCAACAGGTCTGTCTCAGTAGCTACCTTCTTATGACGTTCTGTACACACAAAAAGAAGTTTTGCTCACCTCTGAAAACTTCATTGGTATAAAGCCAATGTAATAAGCACATAGCAGCGATTGGAAGAGCACTTGCTTTATCCGAAGGTTAAAATCTGTGCGGAGGCATTCTGTCTCGTACCGTACTGCATCAGGTGGTAGAGAACACGGCTGTGGAGCTGGTAGCTCCTGTTTTGCATTTCCATTTAACATGACACCTTTGTCTAGTAAGCTAGTTTGTAGCAGCTGTAGCTGTGACAGGGGCCAAGCTCTTGATGCGGGCTTAACTTAAGCATGACTTTACTTCCTTGAGGGTCCAACGTGAAACCAAATGTAAATAGGTACATTACTAACCTGATAAAAAATGGTACATTTTTAGCTCTGGATGAACTGCCCATCCATAATAGGGTTTTAAATCCTTGCTCTTGGGAGCTTTAACAACTATGACAGCAACAGCAAAATAACTCATGCTGCAAAGGTCTTCAATGAGAAACTGTTTGAGTACCGGTACTGCACATATACATTTTGGAGTCACTTGGATTGGGTGAGACCCCCAAAGGTATACACAATAAATAACTTAACCTGACTGACTTGCAACCTAAAAAGGCAAATGGCTGACTGCATGAGAAATTACCTTGCTGGCTAATCTACTGACCGACTGGCTACCGGCTGACTACTGACTGGCTACTGACTAACTGACAACTGACTACTGACTGATTGGCTGAGTACTGACTGCTGACTGCTGACTGACTGACTGACTGACTATTGACTGACTGACTGACTGACTGACTGGCTACTGACTGACTACTGACTACTGACTACTGACTGACTGACTGACGACTGACTGACTGACTACTGACTGAC